>CM066229.1:13663229-13718362 GCA_033675125.1 Athetis lepigone
GAGAACTTTTTCATTGTTTTTTTTTTCTACTGGTAGACTGACATGGCACGGCTGGTAGATCTAGGTCATTTTAGGATAGTTAGTTTATTAAGAAAGATAGAAAAAGAAAGAAAAAGGAGCGCCTACTTGCTGTTGTTGTGTTGTTGTTTCTATGTTTACGTTCATGTGTCTGGTTTTTAAATGGTCCTATGTATTACGGGTTAAAGTTATACACATACATTCATTATCTACACACGCTTTCAATAGGTTATAACTCTAGCTGATCTCTTTAAATTTGTTACTTTAAAACTTCTGGTATAACTTATCGATATATTTCTCGAATCATCTTTCACATTTCAAGCATGGTAGTATACCGTCAGTTCGCATAGGTTATACGAGTAGATAGCCAGTGCTATCATATACAATATAAAACAAAGTCGCTCCCCGGTTTACATACCCATGAATGATTGAATTTTTAATTAATAGAGTAGGTCAAGAGGAAGGTTTATATGGATAATACATGCATAATATAGTAGAAGAAGCCGAGTTTTCAATGTTTTATAACACCCATGTCAAGTCGCTAGTTAGATTTAAGTCAGTTTTGATGTGTGCAAAAAGTATATCCTGCTAATCCCAATAATTTTGTCCAAACAGTTACAAAAGTCAGATGACAGAAGGGTCATCCTGCATCAGGTGACGCTCAAGTCCAGTGGACTATACAGATGTGAAGTGTCAGCGGAGGCGCCGAGCTTCGCGTCTGCAGCCGGGGAAGGAAGAATGGAAGTCATATGTAAGTGTTGTGGATCTTTATGATCAGTTTTTAGATAGGTATTGTGAGTTCTAAATAATTAACGTGCTAGTTAGAGAAGTGTTATAAAAAATGACATGAAAATATAATCAAGCTAAAAATATTTTAATGCTTGTTATTTAAATTTTCTAAGGGCGTTTGTCCACCACCGCCGTAACCGTCACGTCACCAAAAAGAATATTATTTCGGGCTGAGTTTTATGAGGTGGTTATATGAGGTTAAGAGCGCCTTCACACTAGCGTTTGTCCAGCGTAGGCGTTCGATAAACGTATGCGCAGCGCAGGCGTTGCATTTTCGCAGCGTTTCCTCTGGAGTCAATAGAACGCTGCGCTAACGCGGCGCAGACGTCACACAATTGCGTTGTACTACAAAGTGACGAGGCGCACGCGTCGCGCAACTGCGGCGCTAACGCAGCGTATTCATTTACCTTTGCACGGACGCCGCAACAACGCGGCGTCTGCGCTGCGCATATGTTTATCGAACGCCTACGCTGGACAAACACTAGTGACATGCGGTGGACACGCGGCCATAATAAATGAATGTATCGCCAATTCGCCGCCGTCATCTCATTCTCGGTGACGTGACGGTGACGGGAGTGATGGACAAACGGCCTTAGTCTTAATTTGTAAAGTTCTATCTCAATAATCCATATGGGGTTATGTGTATGGTCTATTGTATGATAGATAATATTTGTTGTTGTATCAGTAGTGTGGTCGGATTTCAACAGACCAGCGTAAGAAGCTGCTGCTTCGTGGTGTTTTTTACTTCGATCTTACCTTCTGTTTGATCTTGACTCTTCCAGTAAGGAATCTTAAAAACACCACAATAAGAATTCAGTACACTTATTGTTTCAATTCAACTATAAGGGTGCCAACAAAAAGTTGAATCCCCTATAACATCATAATATTCATTAATTAGTCCCTTTGTAGAATCCACAACAAGAAATAAAATATTCCTCAGCCGACTCAAGTGTTAATAATCTTGAACATTTATGTTTTCTTCGTAAAGTCGTGATCTGTTTCATTTACGAGTTTAATTTTACAAAAATTCCAATTTCATTCCCTTTGACGAGAGTCATACGTAACAGAAAGAAACCATTATTCCAATTTGGAGTTTGTATTACAACCGCGGTTTAAGTGTAACTCCCAGCCCTAAACAAGACAGATGAAGGCCCATTGTCTTTTGTCATTACTACACTTAACATGTCGCTCGATTATTTTACACGATATTCCAACTCTTTGAAGCTTTAGAGTTTAGTTTTGCACTGAGTTTCCGTTAACGGTGTTTATTTCTTGTTTTTGGATCCTTACCAAGAGCGGAAAGTTTATTATTAGTGGTTTGAAACCAAGTCTTTTTGTCGCTATCTGTGAATGTATTGAAAAATTGTTTTTTTTTTTCAGATTTACCGAGGGAAGGTCCAAGAATAACGGGAAATGAGCAGGAGAACAGGAGAGGGGACTCCTTGTTTCTGAATTGCACGTCAGGTCGGTCGTACCCCGCAGCGGTCCTTAGTTGGGACATCGATGGAGAGAAGGTATTGTTTAACATTTTGAACGAAAAAATATTGACATTTACGAGACAAGCAGTATTTTCGATTTGAGTTTTGATTGCGATAACATTTTTTATTGTTTACATGACCCAAAATAAAAAGGGGCCTAGTTTACTGAGCCCCGGGCTATTGGACAGATTTGCTACGATTCGTGTTTTTTTGATTAGATAATATAAATAATATTTTAGTTTAGTACCAAGACTGTTTTTAAAGAAATTGTTGTTGAAGAATTTGTAGTTTGCAATTATTTGACATCGGGTTTTTTAAATTTTACATAAAAATTTGGCTAATAACGCCTCATTCTAAAACGATTAAATAAATTTGTAAGTAAGAATAATTCCCAGTCTAAAAAGTTGTTGTAATATTTTGAATATATTCTAAACATTGTATGATTATTAAATTAATAAATATTAATAATAAGTTTTTTTATATGTATATTTACTGATGGGCTTATTAGCGTAAGCGGAGATTTTCAGCTTGTATGAAGGCATGCCACAATTATTCATAACAATTATTCTTAGTCAAAGCACGTCCTAAGTAATATCTAATCATCCCGGCCTTTGAATAAACAAACATGTGAAAACCCAAACCAGCGTATCGCACATTGGCTATTATTTCATCATTTGTCCTCATGTCGATAGTCTGGTAGACGCCGTCGTGAGCGGACATAATGCATTATGCGTCCATTATCTACCGTGCTGGTAACTAATCCTCCCGTCCCGGACCAGCAACTTACATCAATCAATCTCAAAGACACAGTTGCATTATCATTTACTTGGATTAAAAGAGAATGTGGTTCAGGAATGTAAAAGGTACCTTATACTTGAAGATAATTAATGAAAAATATGTTTAAAGAAATATTTCTAGGGACTTCAACTAAAAGGGATGCGGGAATGTCTTTTTTTAATTTTACATTTCAAACAATTATTTAAACGAGTAAAATGTATATAAATATGTACATTTTTTTTAAAACCCACCATTTTGATTACCCCTTAACACCGACTGAAAAGGTTTCAGTGAAAATTCGTCGGAAACAAAAGTAACACCACTGAGTAAATAAAATGCACCTGTTAACTGCAGCTCAATTAGGTTCGGTTCGAAACGATATTACATGTACTAAGAGATTTAATTTCACCCAGCAATGCTTATTAATATAATTGTTCGAAGGCTATGTTGACCCTTTTCAACGAGTTTCTCTAATTTGAGTCTTCCGTCCTATATAAGGTTTTTTCAAATTTTAACTTTCTGGGCTTATTGAAATGCGGGCTTGTATTTATCTTTTATTTCTGATTTGGCCCGAGTTTGTTTTTGTTACCAACAACAGGGTCGAACTCGTAACATTCTTTTTTATTCGGGTCAAACTTGTAACAATTGAGTCACTATATCTTGTTGTTGTTGCTTATATACAGGGTGTCCCACGGCAATGCCACATGGAGGGAAAGAATCTTAAATATTGTAGATAGAACATTTTACTGAAAGAAGACATTATTTGAATTTTTAAAAAAAATTAAACTGCATTCATAGATATTTAAATAATTTCATAGTTGAACCGGGAATCGAACCCGTTA
The DNA here is from genome assembly GCA_033675125.1 of Athetis lepigone. Classification (NCBI taxonomy): domain Eukaryota; kingdom Metazoa; phylum Arthropoda; class Insecta; order Lepidoptera; family Noctuidae; genus Athetis; species Athetis lepigone. Next base: position 13,667,134 of record CM066229.1, read on the forward strand.
CTCAAGAAAATTAATCAGCCTGTAGTTTTATCCTGCCAACCGAAAGGCTATATCACAAGGAATATTTTTTGCTAAATAACATAGTGTCAAAAATAAAAGAAAGACCATAAATTAAGTCAATTTTTCAAATGCTCAAAACTAGCCCCTTCTTCTTGAATACAAAGTGATAACTTTTGATTATTTCGTTCCCTGACGATTTTTTGGTTTGTTGTGAAGGATATTTATTTATTTAAATGATGCGTATTACTCAAGTGGGTAGATTTATTAGTAATAAGTAGTTATGATTGTCAATTGTATGTCCTTATGGCAATGTAAGCTTTTAACTTTTCAGAACAAAATTTTACATCAAATGTTAAAATTCACGGTCTTCCTTTTATTTGTGACCCTATGTTATTTAGCAAAAAATAATCCTTATGATGAAACCTTTCGATCGGTATGATAAAACTACAGGATGTTTATTTTTTGTCATGGAACAAGTTCGATTCCCGGCCCAACCATTTGATTATTTAAAAATCTATGAATGCAATTTAAATTGTTTTTAAAATTCAAATAATGCCTTTATTGAGTAAAATGTTCTATCTACAAGATTTAAGGTACTTTCCCTCCATGTGGCATAGCCGTGGGACACCCTGTATATACAAAGATATATACATATGTATACAAAGATATAGTGACTCAATGTTTTAGTACTATTCTAAGGCTTTTCGTTGTTAGCATTTTCTTTTATTTTTACAACAACAACGGCATTTAAATTTTAGTCTGGCCCTAGGCTGCAAGTGTTTCACTGTGTGTGTTTACCTGTTTTGTTCTATTTTGTTAGTTCTTGTCAGTAGCAACTAATTTCACAGCTTTACATAGTAACAGGCTCTATATTGGGTAAGGCTTTAAAACATCTGTGTTAATAGTTATTGGGATCGTAACATCAAAACGTCTTGGAGTTATTGAATCAATATCGTAGCGGAAAGCAAACCAGTGTCATTACAGGAGATTAAACCGTTCAATATTCATTTGCTGAGCGAGTATTTGGTAGAATATATACATTTACAAGAGATCCTTGCTCACAAAGGTTAGTTACCATGAAATTTATGATCAATTATGTCGTTCAATGTTCAGAATTGAAGGCTATTGTAGCGAGGATGTCTTCTTGAAAGTCTATTTGTGGCCATCCCTACGTTCAATTGGTAAATTGAACGCTTGGCTAATTACTGACGTAAATAGGGATTGTTGTATACCGCGGCTTCGGGTTTATTGTTCGATCAGTTTGTCATGCTCACTCAAATGTCTCACTGACGGTGGCGTGTGTGTTGGATCATTTGGTTCCCTTCAAAATGGTTGAGCTATTTGGTGCCGATCCACACGTCATGTCCGTGAACGGGCGCTGTCTGCTGAGACTGGTCATCTCTTAGCTGCCACAGTTATTTTAAATTTTGTTTTGATTCCTTAATTTACAATATCTCTTTTTACATTATGACTTGTTACGTTGTTCTCACATAGTACTTTAAATTACAATGAATGATGTAACCAAATTTTTGTAATCTATTGATTTTTAAAAGAGTGTCCATGGAGTTTCTTGCTCGCTCTTCTCCATGAGACCTACTCCTTGGAACGAGCAACTAGCTTCATTTTTCTGACAGACTGACACCTTGACGATTCAAAAGTACCTGTAAATGGTTTATTTGAATAAAATAGTTTTGAGTTTGAGTTTGAGTTTGATCTTCGCTTTATGATGTCTTGTTACTAATTAATTAATAATAATAATATTCTGAGTACATGTTGTTTTTGTGGATAAATGTTGCTAGTTGTGATATTGTTGCAGTAATTTTATATACGGATATTGCTCTTGTCGGAGCAGATATCTAGCTCATAGGTGGTTTATATATTTTTTACATATGTAATTGTGTGCGTATTTTTTTTGGTAAATAGTACTAATTACATACACCTGTCGTATGTTTCTTTTTAGAAACCCAACCAAAACAATAGCTGTTTGTTTTGGTTGGATTTCATTGACTAAAAATTGACACTCTACAACTGAACTGATTGACAGATTTTCTTTAACTTTCTTTTCTTCTTTTGTATGTACTAATTAAAATATATTCCACTCAGATTACCATCATTATTCTTACTATGGATAGTTAACTAAAAAGGTTTCTTATGCACTAATTAAGTACGTAAGTCTCTTATGTATTAATTCTATTTAAAGACATGTTTAATTGTACAACGATAAACGTGTGTTACAGTCAAGAAAATTTTATCATTGACATGATATTTTGTGTCACACATATACGTAAGTGGTTGCTTTGCATGCTAAAAATATACATAAAGGATCACGTTTTCATTCAGAGATTTCTTCCGATACACTATTTTAGTTAATATTTTTATGTCTATCCATTAGCATTGTAGTATTTTTTAAAAAAAGTAACCGTTCCAGTTACTCATGTGACGATGTCAATACTATGTGCTTAGTAAAAATATATATTGTTTTTGAGAGATTCAGATGAATATTTCATTTCTTCATAAAATTAAACTTGATAACTGGTTCAAAGAGCTCTTATTTCGTTTTTCATCCATAAATAATCTACCTTCATTCATGTCCTTTTGTGAGGTGCAGAGAAACACTATAAACTATTCCAGGATGGTCAGAAAGCAACCTAGATAGCTCAGTAATATGGTCTAGTTTACTGACTTACATGGTTCAATATGCCAGAAATATCCGGAATATTTCGTTGGAATTGTGTTTCATGAAGCATTGCAACAGTGATTTTGAATTGAAGATAGCTTCGATATAGGTCAGAACGTAGGTGTGAAATATTTATTTACTGATATGGGTTCTAGCAATTTATAACCTCAGTATCTATATCCAAATTACACTATTTATATTTCTATACACATTATTGGTTTGTTTAGTTTAATAGTGTTCTACCTCGAAATTCGTCGAAAATCATCGTTTGATTCTATACATAATGTCGATTGTCTACATTGGATTTTTTCATTACCTAATGTTTTTGAGTTACCAACTAAATAGGTGTATGCAATAATTTCTGGTTTGTTTTGTTGGCATTAATTAATTGACATTTAATCTAAATGTAATAATTTGCACACCGTAGTGTAGACTGTAGCCGATCTCATTGATTTGTGTAAAACATCTTATACCTGTACCTACACTCTTAGCAAATAAAGTTCTGATTCTGAGTCGCATCGTGAAGAATAAACTTTTTTTTCCTTCAGGTCACAGATCCTCTGCTCCTGGTGGAGTACCCGCCGACGCAGCATGCGCATGGCTTGCTGTCCACAGCACTAGGCCTCCGAGTGCCGGTCGGCAGGACAATGCAGGTGCGCTGCACGGCACGCGTGGCCCCCGCCTGGCGGGAAGGCAGCGAGGCCGTCGTGGGGAACAGCCAGCTAGCAGACAGCAAGGAGGCCATGTTATTAGGTAATTTGAAAATCGAATACTAAACCACGGCACAATATAAAGCTGGGCACTTTCCGCGTAAGTTGAACTGATGTCCATCCAAAATTTGATAGTGAATGTCGAATCGTCACTCCAGAGTTGGTTGGCCGCCTGAACCATTTGGAGTGACGCCACAGACAACTTACGAATAGACTGACACGACACCCTTTGAACAACCAAGCGACAGCCGTCTGTCGCTCTGCTATTGTCTTTCTATTGGGTCTCGAATCGCCTGAGTTTAAAGGTTATTTTTTTATCTAATTGAACACGATATGTTGTGTGTAAGTGTTACATTTTAATACTGTTACCACCCCAGCTTATTCACAATCTTACCCTAAAGACCCGAAATTTAATTTTAGCAACCATTCACGCTCGATTTGCATGAAGTCAAGTGACTGAAGCTCTAAAACGGCAAGCCGTCAAAAGATAAAGTAGCACAAAGCAGATTCCTCAGTTATTTATAGGTTTTTTTTTTCTATAAATCGTACGGAATGTCATGTTAATATTAAAGTTTGGGTCAAACGAAAACGAAAAAAGTAGTACGAATTACGCAAGCGGTATTCCGTTGTGTTTTCTGTCCTAAGTTGTCAGATTAGAGGTACCTTTTAGGGCCATTCTACGACGCAACGAAATTTATTTAACAATGCTTTGGTCTGTCTGTCATTCTATAAATGTACATTATTATTTTAATATTGTTTTGATTTGTATCGAGTTTGTCTTATCGTAGAATGACCCTAGTCTTTGTTTTTAAGGTATCGGGGAGGACAGCGTACTTTGTAAGTAGAATTATTAAAATATCTATTTTTACATGTTTTAAAGTTTATATATTTATTTTGACGTGACAACGTCTTAAATTAGGTTGCGGCTGGGAGTCACTTATGAAAAAGTGTAACGCTCGGTAACGTTACGATGAGTCACCGAACGAGAGAGAGGCCCGCCGAATGCCTTGCGTCTCTCTCCCACTCAACTATGATCGATATGAACGACGTTGTCACGTAAAATCTTCGCCCGTAAAACCGACTTTACAGGCAACCATTTTTTTTATCAGTTTTACATTTATGTATTGATTTAGTTTATTGTGTGAAGTACTGTCTGAAAAGTTTTTACAAAAAAAATATGCAATGTTAGTAAGTTAAATATTTTCTCTATGAATGTTCACAAATCAACAATCTAGCCAACAATTAAGTGTTTTGTGTGTTATGTGCACCTAACATTACGCGACATAAGAAATATTTCAACACAAAATCCATTTATTAAAACAATATTTTAACAAAGAACAAAGGGCTGGCAAAAACATATCAAGTAAAGTAGATGTTTTTGGCAAAAACAAAAAAAAAAACAAATGGATTCTTCTTCGTATTCACAAAAAGTGATTTTAAGTAGTTCAAAACCTTGTTGAGAGTTATTAAATTATCAATGTTGAAGTAAAAAGACATTGGAAAATTTCTTTGCAGTAGATTGCACGTGGGAGTTGAACGAAAGTCAAAGGAAACAGACGCCTACCTTTTGTAAATACTCCTCCAGTTTATTGTAGGCGTGTACTTAAGTGCTGGCAAATTGATCTGTTGTAAATCCCTATTGCATTCATCTTGTTAGAATGAGAAATATTTTTATCACAAGTTATGGTTAACCATTTGGTTTTGATCTATTTCACGAATGTATCTGCTGACTGGTAATCAGTGATTGATACGTATTAATTAATTATTTTAAAAGCAAACAACAATAAAAACAATATATTTTTTTCGTAATTTAACGAATAAAAATTAACCCAAACTTACATTTATTTACATCGTTGATTTTCATTTATAATTAACGGCAATTAATTAACTTAAAAAGTCCTCCACATTTATTTATTTGGAGAAAATACTTGTTGTCACGAGTGTTTTAGTATATACCTCTAATTACTAGTCACTCTATAAGCCCCGGATCGATTCAGTATTGGACTGTAGACACATTTTGAAAGTGATATCGTGACCTTCTCACAACACATGAAATTTAAATCATGTTTGAGGTTACAAGCACAACACGAAAAAAACATTTTGTTTACTTTTCCTACACAACTCATCGTAAAGACTACAAAAACACAGACACTTTGCAAATTACTCAAACCGCAAACATAAAAATCTAAAAGAAATTCTACCTACCATAATAAAGGAAGAAAGCGTAACAATTCCTTGAATAGTACCTAAGGACCTGAATATTCCTGTTACTTTTAATTTACATTTGTTAGCATCGCAAATGAACGGTGCAAGAACTGTGCAACAATATGGATTGTGGGGGGTCTCGCCACTAATTACAACGTGCAAACGAACCGAACACACGTATCCGTTTAATTAGGAAAGCAGTGCTTGTTCCGTAACTTCGTATATTTCGGCGAATGTGAAATGAATTCTATCTCAGTGTTTAATGATAGTTAGTGATATGCAGTTTTAACTAGACCACGGGCTCGTAAGTATGATATTCGGGTTTGATGTGGTCCACGTGTTCGTGCGAGGGTATGTGTGTGTGTGTCTCGATGTGTGTATGTGTCTCTTAAGAGAAATGAAATCACGTGGTGCGTCAGTTTCGTCGAGTTTTATGGCAAAAAAACTTAGTGTGCATCTACACTGTGAGCCTAGCGCGGTTGCGACGACGGGCGCGAAGTATCAAACATATGAAACGCGCCTTTGCGTCCATATTGTAGTGACTAAGGCGGAAACCTAGCGCGACGACGGGACTGAGTGAGACAGCGCGCGTAGTTTTCAAATGCTTCTAAATGTCCGCGCGTTCTGGCCACACTACGGGCCTAGTCAGTAAGCGACCCAATGCGCGGGCGGCTGGGGTAACAAACCAGTTTTTTTTTGTTCGGTCTTGTCGCACGGCGGATGTGCATATTCTGTATTTGTTTGTCGTAAAATGGCAGTAAATACTGAATTGTTTATAAGTGCAATTCAATCTAAACCACGTTAAGTAAGTTAACACGGGCATTAGAGTATACTCAAATAATTTTGTAGGGTATAATCTCAATTCTTATACGTAAGTTAAAAAATTCTGCAGTTATTCCTCTGTTTTTATTTATTTTGTGCACACCATCTCATCTCTATTGTTCAACCCCTGCCATCTTAGGATCGGACTGTCTAATAAAAATAGCAAATCCTCGTCCATGGTTTGTAACACCTGATTTACGTCGAGCCGCTTCAAGTGCCCGCGCCTCACTGTGGCCACCGCACGACCCTGCTCACCGCGCCCGCCTAGGCTCTAGTCACCGCGCCTTCAGTGTGGACGCACACTTATTCTCCAAAGTGTACTTATGTGTGTGTAACTTACAAATGAAATGAGTTTTTAAGCAAGTATATCATTGATATCACTGAAATCAGTGAAGAAAAATAGTAAGGAAATCTAAATTTACTTAATTATTAAAATCGACAGTCAATTGTGAACACGTGTGGCGATCAATGTCTTGTCTAGAGAAAAAGGCTTTGACATACAGCTTGCATTGTTACATCATCTCATATCTTTGACTAGCTTTTGCCCGCGACTTCGTCTGCGTGGAATAATAGTTCCCGTTTCCGGGGGATTTCCGGGATGAAAACTATCCTATGTCCTTTCTCGGGTCCCAGACTATGTCTTTACCAAGTTTCATTCAAAATTGGTTAAGTAGTTTAGGCGTGAAGAAGAGACAGTCAGACAGACAGACTGGCAGAGTTACTTTCGCATTTATAATATTAGTACGGATTAACTGTGGAACTATCTTGAGCGTACACAAAAAGATTATTGGGGTTGTTTAAGCTACATTGACCATGGTAAAAGCATCCAAAACATATCCAATGGCGTTTTTTTTTTATGGATAGGAAATCATCAAATGACTTCTCCCGCCCCTGAAGAGGGAAGGAGGGTCAGACTTTTACTGACTAAAATCCAATAATGTCCCTTCGGTTACCCTTATATATTCCGGGGCCGCGGTAACTATTAGAAGCATCGACACGCCGTCGACACGGGTCTGGTCCTAGTCGGGCGGCGTGCTACCTACCGCTCGCCTTCCGCAGGCCCACGCCTCCAGTGGCCATCATCTTGCGACTCTCGACAACTAAGCCTGGGTCTCTGTCCGGGGCGTGAAGCTTGACGCTGCCTCACGCGCCCCACCGCTTTCGTCTCCAGCGTGTCTGCTTCGCAGGAGGCGACGGCTTCCTATTCAGTCTCGCCCCGAAACATGGCCTGAACCAGCGCCGATCGCCACTGCAACGACACGGTGGTGGTTCGCCCAAGCGGGGCCTACCTCCACCGTATGCTACACCGTGTCACGCAGGCGTCACTTCCGCCCGAATCTGACTTAGGAACCTCCCGAAATGTCCGTGTGCGGTGAGGAGGATCATCATCTCCCTAGCCTTTTCCCAACTATGTTGGGGTCGGCTTACAGGCGAACCGGATTCAGCTGGATACCAGTGTTTTACGTGAAGCGTCTGCCTATCAGACCTCCACAACCCAGTAACTGGGCGACGATACCCTTTGGTTCGACTGGTCAGACTTTCTGGCTTCTGAATACCCGTAGCGTCAAAGTTCTACGAATGACAACCGGGGCTTAACATGCTTTCCGAGGCACGTGATGTCAGTGATGTCCAAGATAAACTATAGAAAGTACATATGAATTGAAAAAGTCACATTGGTACTTGCCCGGATTGGAACCCGTAACCTCTTACACGCGCCTTTATGACGACCCAGATGTGTTATTCTGATGTATAAGCTACGAATATCTTGCAAAGTATCTTTAAATATCTTTAAAAAAAAAAGCCATCGGCCAATATTCTTTATTGTACACCAATAGGACAAAAACAGTAAAGGACAATACAATCAAATATGCAAGAGTACAATAGGCGGCCTTTTTTTGCAATTTCTATTACATACTATCATTTATATTGCTTGCTGCGGAGTAATTTTAAAACTGTGAATATCTTCAAAGGTCAACGCCTGCCGTGGTTGCGGAATGTTTTTAATAGTTACCGTGTCCCCGAAACATAAAGGGCAATCGAAGGAACATGAGTGGGTTTTAGTCAGTAAGAGGCTGACACGCCTTCCCGCCGCACCCAGGACGGGAGCAGTCATTGGATGATTTCCCACACACAAAAAAAAATCTTCAATGGTATTTTTTGAAATTATAAATGACTTCACAATGAAAATTACGCTAGGAGCATTTTGCGTTTTTGTAATTTTATATTATCTCCGGAACTATATGACCAATTGACATACTGTAAATGGCAAATCTTATCTGTATGATGTCCTTGTGATACTGAAATAATTTATTGTCATAAGAATTAATATTTTGTTGCTCAAATAATCAACCAAACGTAAGTATGCCGAAAAATCATTTTTTTAATGCAATAAAAGAAGTATAAAAGGTAAAATATAAAAGATAGAGATATGGTATCGCGGACTTTTTTGTAGAAAAAATTAAGGCAAACCAAGTTGCCATACATTGTTTTTAATTTTAAGCAACTGTTTAGGCAGCGCACGCAAATAATTCTGTTTTATGAGGTATTTTTTTCCGACTTGCTAGACAAAAGTTGCGATAGCTCGGTTAATATACATGTTATAAAAATAATTTATAGCCTATAGCACTCAGGAATAATGTAGCTTTCTGCCAGTGAAAAAATTTTTGGAATTGGTTCATTAGTTCCAGAGATTACCCCAAACGTACAAACTTACAAACATACAAACTTACAAACTTACAAACTTACAAACTTACAAATTTTACCTCTTTATAATATTAGTATAGATTAAATGTTACCATTTCCCGCGGTTTCACCTGCGTTGAGTGAAAAAAGGAGGATCATTTCACTATTTTTTTGGTTATATTTTTTATTAACTAATTACGGATAACGTGTCGTAAAGCCATGACATTCTGCTACACCAACATAAGAAAAATCGCGGACACAGCAGTAGAACATAAAAAACGTAAACCAAATCCTTTAACGAGAAAACATAATAGAGCTACAAAAACCTTTAACTTGCCATCGCAAATCCCAAGTTATAACAATTTAATATCTCGACCCGTCTCTCGTAACAATGTTATAAACTGATGTCGATCGCAAATCGCAATATCTTACGATAATATCGAACAAGCCTATTCAAGAGAACCTTTATTATATTCTATGTATCGATACTATTATCGATACTATCAAATCGATTTGTAATTACAAATGTGCGATTAATTAGCTTGGTATTTAAGTGATGTTACTCTATCTTTGTCAGTTTTGATTGAGAAGCACGGTTGACGAATAGGGTGATCTGTGAGTAGGTATTTACTGTTATTGTACTTTCTTCAATAAAAATATTATTAAGTCACTGTGAAGACAAATATTTTGTTTTTTCTAAATGTAAATGAAAGTATATCAATACATTTTATCTCCGAAATGGCTAGAACGGTTTCAATTGGACTTTCACTAGCAGATTTCACAATAGTTAAGGAGTAACTTATGTAGACTATTATATTTAACCGGGAAAAAATTAACGGTTTTAAACTGAAATGTTAAAACTGAAACTTAAAATCAAACCCTTGTATAATTAAGGTTTGAACGTCAAAACAAGACAATCTCGGAAGAGAAAATTTCAGTTGCCATTACAAGTTTTATAATGATATTTCCAAGTAATTACGCTTGTGACCTAACTTGAAGTTAAGGCTTAGTAACAATGGATATTGTTTGAGGACAAATGTTGGAGAAGATAACCCATCTTTATATTTACCTACACTGCCGATAATAACAATCCTGTGTAGCAAAGCCTTGACTTATAGAATAGAATATGAGAATTGTCATGCTCGCTTAAAAGTCTCGCTAATGGTGGCGAGTGCGTTGGATCATTTGGTTCCCTTCAAAATGGTTGAGCTAGATGGTGCTGATGTCACGCGTCATGCTCGTGAACGGGCGCTGTCAGTTGAGATCGGTCATATCTTAACTGCCATGACTGTTTTATTACTTTTTCATTTATTGTAAAACATTAATTCGTAAGTTTTTAATTATTAATTTTGTTATTTACTTGCATTGTTTTCACATATAGAAGCACAAAAATTAATGTAACCAAAATTTTGTAAAACATGATTTTTTTAAAAAGAGTGTCCGTGGAGTTTCTTGCCCGTTCTTCTCCATAGAGATCTACGTTTTGGAACAGGCAATTAGCGTCACTTTTCTGACTGACCGACCGACTCTTTGACTATTCATAAGTGCCTATAAATGGTCTAAGTGAAATAAATGCCTTGATTTTGATTTTTGATTTTGATTTTGAGAAACAATTTTCACACAGAAAGCTATTGGAAAAATCGTTTTACGTCGTCATTTTTGTCCCTAAAACTTATTTGGTATTTTTTATTAATAACCTATGCTGTCCCATTGCTGGGCAAAAGTTTTCCTCAAGTTCATCCAGGCACTTTTTTCCCGTGCCTCCTTGAACCATAGGTAAAACATGGCTGAAAGGCTCAAATGAAATTAGGCGGATCAGGTTAGCCGCATGCACAACGACCGCTGGCAAGAATTTCCACGTAGTTGGTGCCAAAAGATGTCGTATTAACTAATTAATAATTTTGAATTTATGAGTACCGCTTCTAAAAAATTTACTTACTTTATTTGAGATTCTATTTAATTTGGCAGACGCAGGAATGTCCACAGTTCGCTTGATGTTGAGCTTCGCGTTTGATTTCAATGAAAGCCTTCTTTGCCTTAACCAGTACGTCATGCTTGTGTGGGATGAAACAATTCTCTGAAAAATTGGTACTAAATTAAGTCATATTCATACATATTAGTTAGTTACTGTCCACTAATGAACGTAGGCCTCTCTTCGAGCTCCAGCCGCTGCTCGTCAGCTTCTTGGAATCGTCGGTCCGTTAAATTAAGATAAACAAAATAGTTTTGTCTATCGTAATTTAATATCTCTTTTTACGTATAAGTCTCAATTACCACGCTAAAGCCGGCTATCGCAGCTTTTTCATACATTTTCTATTAATTCGCGCAATTTGCGGAGGGCTTGCATGGTTATTCTCCTAAAATTCTTCTAATTCGGTCTCGTTAAATTAAACAGTTATTTAGTACTTTGAACAAAGAAGTTTGCGGAATTGAAATATTTCATAATAGGTAGTTGGAAATTGAAATGAAATTAATTTAGCAAGGATTAACGATGGTATTTGAGTGGCATTTGCGAACTTAAACTGTCGGCACGCGATGTTAAGGGTGATCGTGAAAGAACATGAGGTAGTTTAAAAGTCAGCTAAAACGTGACTTGGTAAAACTGAGAATATTTGCAACACGCTAGGTACGTTTTGCTTTTCAATATTTAGGTTTAAGTACGTTTCATCTCATAACTCAAAATTTCAACATTTTCGAAATACATTATGATAATTACAAATTGACTTACGTTGTAAACTATAACGCACGTAATTATGCGATGTGCTTCTGTTTTTATAAACTGGTTAATAAAAACAATATTCTATTCTACTTTTATAATGACAACGACGACGCAGCAAAGCCAATGTCGACTTTTCTGTTAATGTCAAAAGAAAACAAGCGTGCAAAAAAAATAACAGTTGGTAGCCTTGGTGAGCATAGAGAAAACAAACAGAAAAAAAAAGTTTTATATGAACTTGTTGGGTTAATACGTGCCTGAAACAAACACAAAATAGAGATTAATAAATGTTTTTGAGTTATTAGAACACAACATATATACTTAATCATAATCAGGTATAATAACACTCTTCCATAAGCCAACGAATTATTTTATTCTCTTGTTACAAAGGAAAGTCCAGAAGTTTCTGAGAGGAAAATTATGTAAAGAGAAGAGAAATTTATTTGAAGTAGGACATTAAATTTAGGGAGGTAACTAAACAAAGAATTCATCTATTTTTCACCGTTTTAATCATAAAATTTAGAATTAAAATAAAAAAATATATGAACGCAGAAAAAAAAGTCCGTTCTTATTTTAAAAAGTGACATATAGAAAAGTTAACTTGGCTGCGAGAAAACATTATGGTGGGTCGAGAATTGTCCAGAACCAATCACAGATAATATTATTTATGCATTATCTGGGTATATCTATGGCATATAGTACTGCTATTAGATCAAACTAATAGAATAATGACAAAATGACATTACTTCTGCTGTTCCGATATTTACTTTAGATCTATCTTCGCTTCAGTCATTTTACATCACACGACGCGTGATGTGATGTGATACTAAAACTGTTGTACTGTTTAAAAGGAACAGATTTAAAGCCCGCGGCAAACTAACGCCGCATAAAGTACAAAGTAAACGTTGGTACATTATTGTGATGTCCAACTTTTTACTGGCTCCCGGGGGAGTCTCATCATTTAACTCGAATAACAGAGCTTGTTTGTTTCAGTGAGGAGTTCAAGCGAGGCGTCTGCGCTAAGTGTAATGCTATTAACACTTTCCCTCGCCCCCATCTTCAGATCTCTAATGCAATCAGAAACGTGATAAATTATCTCAACTCTTTTATTACCAAAACGTGATTTAGACTCAGGCAAGGCTACGGGGTGTTCAACGAATATTCCCGCAACAAACTTCTTAGATATGTAATTATTTATTTAACTCTTTTGTATCATGAAAATAATTTGTTCTCAAACGATATTGTTTTAATAATAATGTACAATTTAGGTAGCTAGTAAATTACTTAAATGTTTTATAGTTAAATATTTAATTAAGTCTTCGATACATATCTCGGTCTTTATTGCTAGTGTAAAAATATTTTCGTTGGTACTTTCTCAAAAGTGTTATCGTTAGGTACAAAATTTATATTTTTGCAGCAAAGGCTATTTGTATTTAATTTTTTATTTAAGACCTATCTTTAGAATTCTAAATTATATTGTAAATAAAAGTTTAGAATCGCCTTCTTAGATCTACTGATGTATATAAAGTTATAAAGTTAGTCGACATCTTTTTTGTAAGAATATTATAAAAAAATCGAGAACTTATCTACGTACTGGGAATGTTGACGTTATGTAAAAACAATGAGGGATTAATATAAAAATTAAATTTAAAACTAGAAATGTAAACGCTTTTAAAGAATCCTAATTTTTGTAACCAATTTTTCTAAATACTTTTGAGTAAGAAAATCTTGAACAAAAAAGTCACCGCTGTAAAATAAATAAGTTAAGGCAGAGTCGCTGAAAAAATATTTGAAGCGAAGAATTTGTCAGTACATATCTTGAATTGCTAAATAATATCACGATACCAGTTGTACATATCGGTCTAGTAACACATGCTTTCGTTGTTAACGTGTACTGTAATTAGTATTATACTGGCATGATTTTTGTTGAAATAAAGAACAATTTGTTACACGAGTTTATTTTATTTCAAATGCTAATTGACGTTTTTAGTGCCTAATTGGACAATTGACCCTCAGACATGAATTTAACTTTTCATATTTAAACAGTTGAATATTTTACTCGAACATGGTAAAGTAAAAATTAAGAGCTTTTCAAAATTCGGTCGAGATATAAGTTATAGAAAATGTGCTTTTGCTGAGCTACGTTCCTGTCACTTTTAAACTACAAGTGCAAGATAGAGACGAGGATATCGCTAAGAAAAATCCGTTTCTAGTAACGTTTATTAAACGTGGTATTCTCGACTCCAGACTGAGGGGAAATGGGCTGTGCTTCTTTTTCTTTGTCGTGTCAGTCTTGTCAGAGTGGTCGTGGTTGTCACGTCCGCGTGCCGGTAGGGGCCACAGAGACGCACGCACGGGGCAGAGGGGGGGGGGGGATCTACCGCAGCCTTCAGGTCCGTCCACCTAATGCGAGATCTTCCGTTTAGTATTGTGCCTTCCATGGCAAGACTTTCTATAGAGGACTGTTACTCTTAAGCAACTGGAAGAATAGGCATTTATGGACGAACGTTAACTACGTTCCTCGTTAATTGCCATAATTAACCAAAAGTAACTTAAGTTTGTGGCAATTCTATAGAGAGAATTATATGACAACTGTTCCTGCTTTAAATCAACTTTCACACTTATTTTAACACCTTGTGGTTGTTTCCCTGGGCCTCTACAACCCAGGGTAACGCTACATTCTTCAGGTAGGTTCGTCTAGGAAACCAGAACCTTAGGGAACTGGAGTCCCAGACGAACAAAAGGTTAGGAAAAGAAAATAAACAGTTATGAAAAGAACAGATAATATATATTTATAATTATAACATTGAGAGTACCTGATTCTACACTTTGGCCCAAACTCGTAGGATTTAAAATAAATAGGAGAGGATGTAAAAAACCAGGATTCGGAGGTGCTTCACGTTGTATGCCGGAGGCAGGGTAAGCGCCTCGGCAACGGAGGCCGGGGGCCGGAGGCAGAGTAGGCGCCTCGACTACGCTGGCTGGAGGCAGAGCAGGCACCCCGACTACACAGGCCGGAGGCAGAGTAGGCCCCTCGACAGCGGAGGCTGGAGGCAGAGTAGGCGCCCCGACTACGCAGGCCGGAGGCAGAGTAGGCGCCTCGTCAGCGGAGGCTGGAGGCAGAGTAGGTGCCCCGACTACGCAGGCCGGAGGCAGAGTAGGCGCCTCGACAGCGGAGGCTGGAGGCAGAGTAGGTGCCCCGACTACGCAGGCCGGAGGCAGAGTAGGCGCCTTGGCAGCAGATGCCGGAGGCGGAGTAGTCGCCTCGGCAGCAGACGCCGAAGGCTGAGCAGGGGCCTCGGCGGCGGAGGCCGGTGGCTGAGCAGGGGCCTCGGCAATTGACGCCGAAGGCTGAGCAGGTACCTCGGTAGCTCGGTAGCCGAGGCCGGAGGCTAGAAATAAACAACGCTAGGCAGAAGCGCGTGCAGGAGTAAACTGGGAGGTGAACCCAAGAGAGAGGCCGGCTCACTCAGAGGTAAACTTCACTCAGAGGTTCTGCGATAATGTATGAGAGGGTTCACTTCTAGACCTCCCAGTTACTCCTTCTATTTTCGATGCCGGCACAAGACTCACTCCCTTCTGGAAAAATATCGATAAAGAAGACTTTTCGAACACTTTATTAGGAACGCAATGTATTGAATCAAAAATTTTAAATAGTAAAGAAAATGAGGGTGCCAGTAACAAAATTAGGCGGACAGGTCTATAAAAACGTATGCAAACTTCACGAAGATAAACCAACCTCCACATAAAGAAAACAAATAGAATGACTGACAAATGTCAGATGAAAAAGTGTCAAGCATTGTTTACAAATTAATTATTTCTTTTCAGAATATTATAACTAATAAGAAATACTATTAAAAACAAGGAGAATCACATAGAATGATAAAATATAAACCGTAAGTACTACAACCTATTTAAAGGTATATGAGCTAAGTAATTTTTACTTATCTCTTATCTTATATATTTATGGCCAAAACCCATTACACATGTGTGACCCAACAGGAAGTGTGGAAAATTTATTACCAGTCACTTGAAAAATGTACGTACATACTTACAAAAACCTTTCATATTGATAACTAATTGTGTATATTCGCTTATATTGTACAAAGCAATATATAATCACATCGTATAACAAATCATAATCTGATTCGATGTTTTCTCTCTGCAAAAACCTCAACAAAAGCGATGCTGCTCCAGCCAACATTTTGAAAGTAACCAGGGGCCCTAGTCTGCTATTACAATCGTGTCTTAATGACCAGTCATCGGCCAGATATTTGACAACTTTGACAGTTTTTGTATGGGAAATGTGTCAAAAGCTTGGCGTTGCACATTAAAAATCGATTATTGAGACACGATTGTAATAGCAGACTAGGGCCCCAGAAGTTCTGGGCCAAAAAAACTGGATATCTGTCGTACTATCAACACAAAGAATTTTTTCAATTCAAAACGAAGAGGAATCTGATTGTAAGTGACTTACAAAACAGGGGTGCTGATCAATAGTCCTGGCAAGACTGGAATACTAATCGAGGTACAACATCACCTTGATAATAAGTATCTTATCGCCGAGTACTGACACTTCACTTAATTTAAGACTCTCTCAAATCTGTTGTTGTCCTTACTTTATCCCTGTACTACCCGTGCGAGCTGACATGGCACCTGGCTCGAAAACAAACATCACCCCGCGACCCCGCGCGGCGCCCCGCTCTCGTCTTACCAGTAGCGTTAGCATCACTATTACATTATACGGCACAAGTATAATTAAAATGGCGGATCTGCAAAAACAGAATTTCAGGCGTGCACGTAATTTTTTTTACAACTTTGTTTCTAAATAGTTTGTTTTGTCACGTTTAAAACGTCGTAGTATGCTATGAAAAACAACTAAGCAAAAAATAAATGTTATTATTTAAAATACTAAAATAAAATTCAGAAAGGATGGAGCTCGAGCTAAAACAATGTACACCAAATAAAATTATATAATTTTTATTTTTTAAATTGTTGTAGCGTATACCTGTCATCTGTCATAGTGTTAGCCCAAAATTGAACATCTCCTTTTTTGCACTTAGTACTTTAAATGTCACTCATTCAACCCAGGTGCCATGTTATCTCGCACGAATAGTACGTGACTATAGCCTGTTTTTTTTTAACAAACGAGTACTAAAAATTTTGTCCGCGTTTCTATTGGTCCACATAATCAGCATAAGTGTTATTATTGGTGTTAAAAGCGTTGGCTCCGCCTCGACTAATTTCCCATCTCTCTCTGTCAATACCGGAAATGTAAAAGAGATAATTATACTCAGTACTCGTTTGATAAAAAAAAAAGACTATAGTGATTAAATACTAATTATGTGGACCAATAGAAACGCGGACAATTAGTACTCGTTTGTTAAAAAAAACAGACTCTAGTCACGTACAGGGATAAAGTAAGGACAACAACAGATTTAAGAGCGTCTTAGGATTGAGTGACGTTTGAGAATTCTCCCATAAGGCATTATATTTCATTACAACGTAGGTTCTTAAATATTATAGTAGATTATCTATAATTAAAAGGCATAAGTACCATGGCTTTAATTAGGTACAGACTTAAGACTAAGCCTAGTTCATTTTCTTTTTTAATCTCATAAATTATTGGGTAGTCCCATGCAGTGGGCTAATTTTCATTAATAATTTTGGTGCTAAGTATTAACTTTGTGAGTCGAGAAATGTTATACTGTTAATGTTAAAATATACATTATACTGTACATAGCTGTATCTCGCGGTACCCGTAGCTATGGTTATTGCTCATGTCTCGTAGGTTATAGCGTAGTCTAATATAGCCTATAACCTTCCTCGATTAATGGACTATCCAACACAATAAGAATTTTCCAATTCGAATCAGTACTTTCTGAATTTAACGCGTTTATTCATACAAACAAACTCTCCAGCTTTATACATATAATAATAATAATATAGCTACTAGCTGACTCCCGCGGTTTCACCCGCGTTTAAAATGTTAAGGGTGAACAACTCTTATCACTTGGGGTATGAAAAATAGATAGTAGCCGATTCTCAGACCTACTGAATATGCATATAAAATTTGGTAAAAATTGGTAAAGCCGTTTCGGAGGAGTAAGGTTAACATTGTGATACGAGAATTTTATATATAAGATTTTTGATCCAATCGAAAAACTCGAATACGGCATTTGCATGTGTATTTTAAACTTCTTAGTGCAACATTTATTTTGACTTCTATTACAACTATAGAAAAAAGTTGAATATTCTTAACTTTTTACTAAATAGAAAATACAAAACTTACAACGACTTACTACAAAAAAAAATTGCTATCTACCAACCACAATATGCAACTAAGCAATGACGTAATTTGTATTGGTGTGAATTGACTTTGCGTTTTTTCCCATATATAAATTTGCAAATTCGATGCAACGCAATATGTACCCTATGCAATTAATTCCAGCGTATAGTTTGTATTATCCAAGTAACGCAAATATTTGGCCAAGTTGCACCAGAAGTACTTAGATTTTATTTAAAAGACACTGACCTGGAAAGTAGAAGATTCATTTTAAAGTTTAATACCGGGGTTTAATACTGCCGCGCACCACGCAAATTCATTTGTCAAATAATACAAGAGTTAGAAAATAATGTTCAGTCTAAGAATAAATCCCTCTTTAACGGTTTTCAAGCCAGCCTTTATCCTGACCATCGTAGAATAGTCTGTGCCTTCAAACTCTTTTGTCAGCTTCCTTCCACACTTGTCTTCGAGCTCTTTATTATATTTTCCAAGTAAATTGGATTTCCGCACAAATAAATAACATGATGCTGACGATGTTGCGGTAGTACGGGGTAGTATAGTTTTACAAATTGATGGACCCTTTAGAATATTAAAGTTATTGTATTACATCCTTAATACCTTTTTGAGTATTAAGAAACAGGCTTTTTGAAGTTATGCACAGCAAAATCTATTTAGGCTAGAAACAAGCACAGTAATATGTTTCTGAAGAAGAGGCACATTTAAAAGCGATTTTTGTAAATTCTTCACCTAACTGTGAAAAAAAGGTAATAAATATAGTTTGTATAAAATGTAGTAAACAGGGTGGGAAGTTTCAATGGAAAACTACTTAAAATCGTTACGACAACTAATTTTATTTAAAGGAAAAGATCCTATATTTTTGAAAAGAAACAAAATGGCATTCTAAGATTTTCGAAATTAACGATTTAAAGTAGTTTTCTTCCAGGGCCTAGAAAAACTTTCCACCTTGTTTAATCGTGTAATCTTATTTACGGAAAATCTCCATACCTCTAGGAAAATATCAAAACTTTAATTAGAGCACTAGTAGCTATAAAGTGCTACGTTAATTCAGCACTTAGTATAAAAAGAAATGAAGATGGAGGGTGACCACGAAACCAACATGTTTTTAGAACAATTGTTTCTAAAGCTGTCTGCATAAATTAAGGATTGCGTGCTGGAAGGTATTAGAAACCTACTGGCCCTAACCAAGACTTAGGCCGATAACATTGCTACGTACAAAGACTTGCTTAAAGAGCCTTAAAAACAAAGGAAATGAGACTGAATAATTTCTTACGCTGGTGAAGGTTGCGGGGCAGCGATTACAAAACAATTAACCTACAATGATATAGTTTAAGCAGTAAACATAACTGTCCTTCTATCTTAAGAAACTTCTAACGAGTTGCTGACACTTGGACTTCAAAACCCGCCCGTCGTTTTAATGCCTTCAACATCAGGATGGAATTAAACAACAATGGCTTATGATTCCCTGTCAACTGGATAGAAGACAACACTTTAATGAAAACGTCACAGTTACTGAGACGACGATGAATTTTCTCTCATCAAAGAAAGTACGATGTGACAGCGGAAATCCATTTTGTACGTAAAATGGATAAAAACTTTTGGTGGAAAAATAAAAAGTTCGCAAAACATATTAAAGAAAGTTTTTGAGCGATATTGTTTCACCTTTCTTTATGCTGGACTATGAGAGTAAGGAACAATTTTAATGCCATTTTTCAAAGTAATTTACGTCTAGAAGCAACACACAATTAACTTTGTACTTGGTACTAGTCATTGCTTTAATGTGAGTTAAGAAGTAAATTATATGCTTCTGAGAAACATATTACTATTTAATATTAACATAATTTAATATTAACTTGTAGAACCTCAATTTACTTTCAGATTCTGCCTTAGAGCTTTAGCCTTTATTTTCAAAGTGATCATTATCACTAAGCTACATTCAAAAGCCGCAATACTGACAGTAAAATTTCATTCCATAAAGCTTAAAATCCTGTTTTACTACACTCATGTACAAGCATCCCATGGGATTCCACCCAACTGACCTATTTAGTTGGGATCAGTGATCAACCAAATATTATTGGGACATATTTTTTATCTGGTTCCGATTTTATTTTTATTCGTTCCTCTATCTTATTTCTGGTCTGTTGATGCGTAAAAAGTGCCTACATGCTTGGCACGGGGTCTTGATAAAATCGGGAGTCGATTAGGATATCCTTACACTACAGTTTTTTATTCGTACTTTATTCAAATTGACACGAGGGAACCGACAGGGTGTAAAGTCCGATAGGCAAGTAGTTTAGTAGTGAGTGTCGGGTGATAGCAGAATAGTGGCCGCTGTCGTCCGAAGCTACATCTGATTACTGTATACTCGTATTTTGTCACGCAATACTACCCACAGATAAGTTTTAAGTAAGCAGTTGACCTCAGTACCGTAGCCATCTACTTGTGTGGCCATTTTACATTTCAGGAAGTTTCTTGTTATTGGCTCAACGAAGTTGGCACCTTTGCATTTTGTTGATTAAGTATTTTACATAATTAGCGAATTAAATCAAAGAAACGATTAATTAAAAAAACTCAAAAAATGCGCTTAATAATATTTTTTTGTGAACATAGTGTTTCAGCTGCTTTGAAATCATCAATCTTAGTTGATTTGAACTTAGTAACGTCATAAGGTGACATTGCTTTACAAAATCTATGTATAAATCACTATTTAATTATAAATAGTATGTCAAATGGTGGTGTAAAATATCGAATGGTGAGGTAATACATAATTAACTTGAATTCTAATGAGTGATACCTTACAAAAAAGATAATAACATGTCTAGGCTATGACATATAATTATACCTATACGCTTTCAAGTGGTAGTTAACAAATTATTGTAATGTTTGCGCTTTGTTGCGTGGGAGTATCTAAGTGGCCTGTTTTATTCTGACAGCAAAATAGTAGTCGTATTAGTAATAGCATATTGACTATTCAGAACGACGCGACGTTTTGATTCTTAGATGTGATTTATGTTGTCTAACAAATAACTTTGACACTAATGTTCATTGTTAAACACTTATGGTTAAGACCTTTACAATAATTCACCGAATCGATTATTATTGCATAGAATAGAATAGAATATCATTTATTTGCGTGAAATATGGTAGACAAAAGATGTTATAAAATAATAAGTACATGACATAGTGGCGACGAGACTAGGGATTGACCTGGAATGAAACTTTGAAAAGTATTTTTGAAATAATACAGTTTGTTGTCGAAAAGACTCGGTTGTTTTTATTGAATTATTTATAAGTTACAATTTGTTAGTTGACAACATACTGGTACTAGTAAACTTTAGTGGTAATAGAGCTCTTTGTGGAGTTTGTCCGGGGAAACACTTCCACCGTATTAATTCGGCCACAAAGCAACGTTGCTGTGTTCCGGTTTTAAAGGCCGGTGTAATTACAGCAAATGAGATATAGGTATTATGTGTGTCTTTGGGTTAGCAACATATTTACGAGATCTTTCCGCTTCCTCTCGATATCAGGACGGCTAGTAGCCGTTATGGATTTAAGCGGAGATTGAAGATTCATTTTCAGAACAAATGAGCAGAGTCTATTGACCAGTCACTACATTCTTTGTTATATATGTATTTATGTATTTGTGTATGTATGTATTTATGTATGTATTTATGTGTATATAATATATACTTTAATATATAATTAAGTAGGTATTTATGTTTATTCCTTTTTTTAATTTTAAGTTCCATTTCTTTTTCTTTTTCTTTTTTAAGTGCACCTACCATATAATCTCTGCACCACCCTGGGTAGACTGGTAGAGAATGCCTAAGGCATTAAGTCCGCCATTGTACATATGTGCATAAAGTTTAAATAAATAAATAAATAAATCTTTGGTATTTAAAGAATACTCCATTATATATCATGAGGGCCATCAACCTCTTGCTAATTCATTGAAATAGAAAAACGCCGCTTTTATCTATTTCTACTCATCTACTCACCTAATTTTACGGTAATTC
Organism: Athetis lepigone; assembly: GCA_033675125.1. NCBI lineage: Eukaryota > Metazoa > Arthropoda > Insecta > Lepidoptera > Noctuidae > Athetis > Athetis lepigone. Next base: position 13,689,266 of record CM066229.1, read on the forward strand.
TTGTTACATAATCTTTTACATAATATTACCGACAAAATATAACATCAAACAGAAAACCTTAACGTTTCCCACTGATTCGCCTCGAACACGGAGTAAACATTCGTTTATTCCCCTATACTTAGGTACAGAAACCGATTTTCGCACATTCTAAAAAGATATTTGCTCTACTCGAAACACAATGCGAGCCCAGCAGGGTATCCACAAAGAACGTAATTCGTCGCAGCTGGCGGGGCCACAAAGAAGTGAATATTATCGAAGAGTCCTCCCAGGGTAGCCGGCCAGATTACAATATGTGACATTTTGTGTTACATCTTCACTGCTACGCTAATAATGGTTGAATATTAAAATCTTTATTATGAGAAATTTTTTTTGGATTCAAGAAAATGTGATCAACGTCTTAGTTCTTTAGTAAAAATAATATATACCTACTAATATTACAAAGCTGAAGAGTTTTTTTGTTTTACTGAAAGCGCTTTTCTTAGTAACTAATACTTCAAATTGTAAAATTCTTTTAGTGTTGAAGAGCCTAATTACGAAACAGAAAAAAATAGCACTGATCTTAAATTTAGTTTAGATTTTGAACAAGGGAATACCAATATACTATATACAGATCCTTATACTATACACAGTTAATTGGCCGTCTTTAACTTTATAATTATCTGTTATTAAAGTGATAGATTTCATTACTAACAAGCAAGCTGAAAACCGACGTATTATTTTTAACCGTCCGAAAATACAACAGTGTTAGCGAGGCCTTTGTTAACTCAGCATAACTAAGCTTTGGACAGCTTTTACGTATAATGATCCAAGCTTTATTTAAAACTGTATGTGCTAAAATGGTTTTATTATTCCGTTTTGTAACATTTTGTTGAAACTATCTTTGGGGTAATGTTTTTATCAATGTAACTGATGATGTTAATGTTGTGATGAAAGAAAGAGGTAAAAAACCATTTATTGGCGCTAGTGAACTACATTATTTATATTTATAGAACTTTTGGCTTTAGTTTGATGGGTGTCGTGATGGCCCAGTGGATAAGACGCCCGCCTCTCGTGTAAAGAGGTTGTGGTTTCGAATCCTGATGAGACTTTGTCAATGTGACTTTTTCAATTCATATGTACTTTCTGAAGTTTATCTTCGACATCACTGACATCCCGTGCCTCGGAAAGCACGTAAAGCCGTTGGTCCCGGTTGTCATACGTAGAACTTTGACAGTCGTTACTGGTTACCAGAAACTCTGACCAGTCTAACCAAGAGGTATCGTGTCGTCCAGTTACTGGGTTGTGGAGGTCTGACAGGCAGTCGCTCCACGTTAAACACCGGTATTCAGCTGAATCCGGTTAGGCTGGAAGCCGACCCCAACACAGTTGGGAAAAGGCTAGGGAGATGTGGCTTTAGTTTGATGGCACCTTATCTCTCACGCTCTCTCTCATTTATAAGGGTCAAACTCAGGCAAGTCTTTTCTGAGTATCATACACATCATCACATCATAGACATTGGTAACAGAAACTATCGTGAGAAACCCTGCATTATCCACACAATAAATCCAAAAATAATTCTGTCGGTCTATATATCTCGCTTTCACGCCAAAACTACTAAACTGATTTTAATTAAAGGTACAGAGATTAAATAATTTTAAAGTTTAAATTCTCTAGTTTTGCATGCGTAGTGGCCAATGCTCGTGCCTGGATGTTGCATCATAAATGACTTCCACACAGTGAGGTGAGGTGTTGGCATTATAAAAGCCTTTGACCAGGGCTCGATCAGACAAGTGAGGCTACAGTAAGTTGATCCCTTCTGTCGCAGAACTGACAATCGCTGGAGTAAGCGTGATGGCCACATATAAGCAAGCGTAGTGCAGGACTCCTCCCACTACGATAAAGCGGTGATCCGCGAAGGGCAACTGGTACAAACTGGATGCTTGTAACCCTACATTAGAAAAATCCGATCCACCGATACGATATTACGTGGTACTACTCCTAGAAAATCCTACAGCAGTATCGATTATTCGATACTAGCTGTCCCCCGCGGTTTCATCCGCATTTTTTATTACTACTCTGTTTTTGGAGATCGTAGCGTGGTGTTAAATAGACTATTATTAATATCAATAAATAACTAGCAATCTTACAAAACATTTATTTTTTAAATTTGAACTTGTACTTTCTTAGATTAGCGTGTTCAACTATACAAACAAACAAACTCTTCAGTTTTATAATTTTATGTGTAGATGAAAAACAAAATCAAAGAATACAGAACTAAATTGTTTGTATATTAATAGTGAGATTTAGTTTTTAAGACAATTATGTTTATTTATTTAATCTTATTTAACACGACCAAAAGTTTCTTTAATTCGTAATATAGAGTTATTTGGAAAACAATAAGTAACAACCTCGCAGTTCTTTAACAATAAATTGTTAAAGAACTGCGAGGTTGTTGAAAATTAAATTAAAATTAAATTTTCATGGGATTTTGTATTTTATATTTACGATATGGGTATTTCCCATTTTCCATTTTGGTTTATGTGGTATCTAGTTTATCGAAGCCTTAGTCACATATAGATATCGAAAACGTCATTTACACTTCAGTGAATTATCTGTAACCAACTGAACAGTGGTGGATGGTCCTCGAGTCTATCTTGGTGTAATATTCACCAAAGATATTCGATGTAAAGCATACGATATGAATTAGTTATATTATATGATTTTTATCATGCGTATGTATTATTATTATTTTTATATTATGCCTATATTATAGAGAGGTAAAGAAGTAACTTTGTATATTATGCTGTATCTATTTTACTGAATATTTCAGTTACCATTTCTACGCAAACGAAGACACGTGCAAAAAGTAGTAACAAAAAAAAATACAAAGCCTATGTATCTTTTGTTTTTGGTACACACGAAATTATTAATCTCATAGAATTTGATGTTACTTTTCGGCTATACCTTGGCTCACATTTCACTTTCATCCATATATGTATGCCCATTTTTTTCAATTAAACCAAGAAGTTCCTTCAACTCGCAACCCAGTTTAAAAACATCATTATACTTAACAAAAGGTTTTCGTTCCGGCATCGCAAAAGGGTTCGTACTATAATAATAAAGATCTATTTCTAGAATAATCCGTCAGTTTGCCGTAACCGTCCAAAGTGGAAGAATAGATAAATCAAATAGAGCACGATTTATTACCCATGTGTGTTTGTAATAGTTTCAATTTTTACACGGATGAAAATTTTATTGATAGTTTTGATCGTATTTCAAATGTATTTCTAAACGGATTTTGTTGTTCAAACATCAGTGTAACAAACAGAAAGTTTACAGGCGGAAACAATGACTGCGAAACGTTGGGATCTGTTCGATGTTTAGGTCGGGAAAAGTGGTAACTATTTGATTTTTCATCAGTAATTGTCCGGGGTTGACTGGTGTGTCGTTCTCTGAATTAAATTCTATGAGATTAATGAATTTCGATCGGAGATTGTACACCTAGATTGACTGGTAGAGAATGCCTAGGTCATTAACTCTACCTCTGGATCTTCCTGAATAAAGCATTTAGTACATTAATCATTAATGAAGGTGCATCAGTAGTCGACATTTTACTTTTGGTTTTAAAAGAAAAAAGAACAATGCCCGGTATCGTAGCGCATTCGATTTTATTTAAAATTTTCGAGCAACCGTAAGAATAATTTATAAGCATCTAAATCCAACCAATGAATTCAATTACGACTGCCATTTACTATTTTTGGCAAAATCGGAGCATTGAATCTACGTTTGAATAAGAAATGAGTTTCATAATTTTAAATTTTCATACGTACTCAGCACAAGGTGCTTCGTAATGGAATTTATTACATTTCAATTTTATAAAACTTATAACTTGATGAGGCTCTTTTTTTTTTTTTTTGGTGAGTGGGAAATCATCTAATGACTGCTCCCGTCCTGGGTGCGACGGGAGGGCGTGTCAGACTCTTACTGACTAAAACCCACTCATGTTCCTTCGATTGCCCTTTATGTTCCAGGGTCACGGTAACTATTATAAACATTCCGCAACAACTTGATGCGGCTTATGCTCATAAAATATTAGAGTTTTAATTTACGACGCACGTAGCTCAAGAGGTACCAAGAAAACAAATCGAGTTGCGACTTGTTCACTTTGAAGTTTATTTCGGTGCTTTCTTTAGAATTTTCAGCAAGAAATTAGCCGTAACAGATGACGTAAATTGTAAAGATTCTTTTGAATAATATGACCCTCGGTAGGGAGCATGATAGACGCACATGAAAAGTGGCTAAACTCGCGTATATACCGTTAACTTATTTCAAGGTGGAAGTTTCGTGTGAAAAAAAATGTCCTTCGTGTCGTATTTCTTAAGACCAGTGATCAATGGGCAATGGTCACGCAGTGGGCGGCACGCGATGCTCGTCGGACTCATACCTCAGCTCGGCTTCTGACACCTCGTTTTCTAGATTACAAACATAAAAATACCGCCGTGCCTCTTCATTACCGACCACTTAATTTAATAGAACGTACCTTTTCATTCCGCTGGTGGATCGTGTATAATTGAAAGCCTCATTTGTATGTATTTCTGGTTTGTTATAAGAGACTTAAGCTGCGTCTGCAGTGCGGAGCGGGCATGTAAATACACGGTTATATATTTCATGAAATTAAATAGGAATTTAAATGTGGAGTCCTTTTTACGGTAGACAAAAAGTACGGTACCTACGCGGGTTATTAAATGACATGTTTTTATACTTGAAAAATGTTTCTGAATTTCGTCGAAATCCTTCAGAGTGGTTATCGATTCGAAAATTACGAAATAAGAAGACGAATATAAAGAAGTTTTTTGTTAAGTAGGTATAAATAAGTTCTCGTAAAACATTATTACGTAATGTTTACGAGGTTTCATTTTGTGTTACTTTTGAAGTTACAAACTGTGTAGCGTAGGAGTTTGCTATTAAATTAAGGCGCACAATATTTATAACCTTTTTGTTTTATATAAATACCTCGATGGAATGGATGGAAAAGACGAACTTGGAACGATTCGGTCGTTCCAAGTATTATTTATTTGCTTTGGTTAATTGAGTGCAGAATAGTAGCTCTATATTTTCTTTACATATCATTAATTTGAGATCTAAATATACAATCATGAAACATTTCAAGGAGTTATTGTACTTATGTATTATGAAGGTGAATTGAACTTTACTATAGAACGGTTAATGTTTTTAAAGTGAAACAACTACTGTTATTCTTTTGTGTACCTATGTTAAAATTTTGATCATTTTATTATTTCTTTTACTTACACCTAGCAACGTATGTTTAAGTTACGCTATTTTATTATAAACACCTGTAAGTGTAATTAATTATTCGCAGTTCAAAGGTAGTAAAGCAAACAGCTAAATCTCCAGTAGGAACCACCAATCATAAACCGGATTTTGAAGACATCCTTAATCCTTATCTTTTCAATGAACATGAGAGAAAATTCCCGCTATCACCGACTTTATTATCAAAACAAAATCTTCATCGTGTTTGCTCCACGTCGTACAACCACAGGGCATAGAATAAGAAAACCGCGTAGAAGTCTTTATCCCGTGTTTGATATATATAAAAATACATCATTTTGTTTCGTTTTTTACCCACGATAGAACGGAGAAGGCGTATGCGTTTGGGGTGAGTGGTTTTGTGTCTGCACACTAAACCAATGAATGTTCCCATTTATCTCCATATTCGGCTTGACCGATTGACATGCAGTTTTCTGAGATAGATTTTTAATTACTCAACAATTTAATAATCTTCCAGGGGGCGCTGCTATTTATAGTATATACTAGCTTTTGCCCGCGGCTTCGCTCGAGTTAGAAAGAGACAAAAAGTAACCTATGTTACTCTCCATCCCTTCAACTATCTTCACTTAAAAAATCACGTCAATTCGTCGTTCCGTTTTGCCGTGAAAGAAGGACAAACATACAGACAGACAGACAGAGAGACACACTTTCCCATTTATAATATTAGTATGGATTTCCTAGTAAATTCTGTTCTACAGATGGGCAAAAGCCTCCTAAACTCTTTCTAGACATTCTTTTTTTCGTACCTTCAAGGGCATCTCGCCACATTATCTAGTGTCCTGTGTCGATGATATATCTCGAATATTATTATAAACGTTGATTAAACATTAGAGCTCAACCCGAACCGATCGACAAAGGTGTATGAATAGTTGGCATACTCCACCATATATTAAATATAAATAAATAAATATGCTGGGATAACTCACACACGGTCATCTGATCCCAAGTTAAGCTCTGCTAAGAGCTTGTGTTATGGTAACCAGACAACTGATATACATACTTATATAATTTATAAATACATACATATTATAGATAAATTACACCCAGACACAGAACAAACAATCATGTTCATCACACAAATGAACTATTAATGATGAATGTATTATGAGACATTTTCTGGTCAGGAGGCCTGTATTCGCGTTGAATTTTGTGACGAGATATCTGGCCCGCCCTGAGTCTGCTATCGGTTCAGTGCTTTCCGAATTGGCCGCCGTAGTTCATGAATAGAAGGCTTGGGAAGCATTCGGAAGGTGAAGAATAAATCTCTTTCCACAATTTTATTTTTTTATTTGTTTCTCTCATTACTTGGTTTCTCATCATTGCCTGGGCTGAGAAAAGAAGCTATTGCGACTTTGCGAGCAGGAGTGAAATTCATGTATTTTGCCGATGATATCGATAGAATATTTTTTTCTCCCCACATTTGGTGATCGTTAAGCATTGATTGCTTAATTACCCCGCAAACGACGAAACAATCTCGTTTAAATATTAAAAGGCGTACCCTGACGCGACATTATCACCAGGGCGCTAACGTTGCAGGCAAAATCGAAATAAAAAATATTCTGCGGCCTGAAATATATAGCTCTGGTGATAAAATCGCTTGTGTATCTGCATGTCATTAAACGTATCTTGGTTTACGGCCCGAAAATGTTGGTATTTGGAATGAGTTCGTAGTTTCGTTTCTATACGTTCATATTCCATGCATAGGGTAGGTACAAAGCGTAACTCCCCCCTCTCCCCTCTTCTCATTAAAAACGCCAACAGAGCAAGCGCCGTCTCCCATACAAATGCATAGTGTCATGTGAAGTCATTAGCCAGTAATCACGTGACGAGATTGCAGCAGTCTTTTGTTTGTTCTTCATCCAACTGTATACACGATAAACTTTTGTCCTCTACAGAACCGTTGCATTACCGGGAGATCATGCACGCTTTCATTTCATCTTCCCGTTGTTCATTTAAATCAATACTGACATAACACTGCACAGGTTTATCATTTTCCGTACGTTTTGCTCCGTATTCGAACCTCGGATAAAGTGATTGAATTTGGAATCTGGCTAGACGAGTGATTTGTTATGCTGCTATTTTTAGATGACATTGATAAACTCTATTGGAAAAAACTTTTCTTAATTAGTGTCGTTAAATAAAGTTTTTAGTTCTTTCGTAACTCTATCGACTAGATGCTTCTCGGTTCTGGCATTTGAGTAAATTCGCGAGAATATCTTGAGAGTTGTCAAAAAGTGTATGTTAAACTTCTGATAATAATTTACATTTAACAAATAACTTAAACTAAAGTTTATTTCAAACAGTTGCTTGCGTTTTATGCAACGATTTTAATATTAATTTTAGATTACGAATGATAATTAAAACCCAAACTCAAAACCAAGTTTAACAGTCACGTCGCTGCTAAGTAAACTATCAACGTTTAAAAGTAAGGCTTCCGCAATGAAGGGCGTGATGAGTTTATTGGCTCACTTAGTAAAATCAATAAGACAGAGGTTGGTGGCACGTACCGTGGTTTTAAGACGCCTAGTTAATTCCGTCGACTCCGCAAATCTCCAGCGAATACGGATCACATGATCATTAAGATATCTGAGAGACGAGTCCTCAAGACACTGCTTACTCTGCGAAGCTTTTGTGATCTCCCGTAATTAATAGGCTTAATATTTCATACACTTCATGAGGATTTTCGCTAATTTTCTCTGCCGACGATACGTTTACGTAGATTACCTTGTGCTTAGCAGAGACACCATCAGTCAAGATTAAGAAGAACTGGAAATAACTGCCGCTCTTTAAAAGCGTTACCTTGTTCCGTCCGCTCATTAAGGTAACTTCGTTAACATAATAAAAGTCATCGCAAACGTTATTACGTTTTAGTTAGACAAACGTGTTTCTTGATTGTCGGCTGTTTGGAGAAACAGCTCTGAGCGTACTATGTATAATGTTTTCTTTTGGGAAAAATGTTCGTAACTAATAAATAATTTATGTACGCGTAGTTGGACTTATATAATATATATAAATCTGGAATTGCCAATTCCACTTAGTAACAGTGGTTGATTCATCAAATTCTTGGGCATGCCTTCTCTGTATGAAAGGCCTTTGTCCTTATCTTTGCACTTGTCTTTGTGGGACAATAATAGGTGGGAATAAGTACATATACATAATTATTATTTGTAGGTGTCGTGATGGCCTAGTGGATAAGGCGCCCGCCTCTCGTGTAAGAGGTTGTGGGTTCGAATCCGGGCAAGTACCAATGTGACTTTTTCAATTCATATGTACTTTCTAAAGTTTATCTTAGACATCACTGACATCCCGTGCCTCGGAAAGCACGTAAAGCCGTTGGTCCCGGTTGTCATTCGTAGAACTTTGACAGTCGTTACTGGTTAGCCAGAAACTATGACCAGTCTAACCAAAAGGTATCGTATCGCCCAGTTACTGGGTTGTGGAGGTCAGGTAGGCAGTCGCTCCACGTAAAACACCGGTATCCAGCTGAATCCGGTTAGGCTGGCAGCCGACCCCAACACGATTGGGAAAAGGCTAGGGAGATGATGACATAATTATTATTTGTATAACTATAACAATCTAATAAAGACACTATTGACGTTGACTTATTAGCAAATATATTAAAAAGAGGTTTTATTTTCGACTTCAAACAAAATACTAACATGCTCCCATGGCAATTAACTCCAATCATACTACGATTAGTTGAAATACCGGAGTGGCGTTCCTAATTAATTTGTTAAACAGATATGAAAGCTCCGTGACACATTAATTGACTCTTATTGTTAAAATAACGAGCTCTAATTAATTTTGTTTTATCGTTTATCTGTTAGACCGCAATATTTGTTAAAGATTTTAACGTTAGTTCAGCCAGATGTCGAAAACTAATTACCCATAATTAGGACACTAACTAACACTTTTCCCAACCACTGTTACTCCTGAAAGACAGAATCAGTATATGAATCAACCAGAAAAGCGTCGAGACAAAGAAACTCGTCGAGATTTTTTTTGGGAAAAATGTCATCAAATGACTCCTACCACTCTAGGCGGCGCGGAAGGAAGTGTCAGACTTCTACTGACTAAAACCTAACGTTCCTTCTTAGCCCTCTGTGTCCGGGGCCGTGGTATCTCTTTCAAACAATCCACAGCCCGAAAATCATTGAGTCATGGAGAAAAAATGCAACGGTTTTGGATCATGTATCGAAGTTAGGTGTTACGCACAATTATTCAGTTCTATTCAGCTTATGTCCATAGAAAACCACGATGTTGTATAAAAGACGTACGGTAGGCGCCGTTAGACGATTAATTTTTCCCATTCTTCATTGATGTTACCGAAAACGAGATTTTTTTGGGCTGAATTCTATATGGTGACTTGACAGCGACGGCGGTGGTGGACAAACCACTCGATGCTCAACGCGGCTAATACTAGTCAAGCTGTATAAGTGTGACTAAAATCGGTCAGCGAAACGGCGCTGAAAAAGTGTGCGTTGTCCCTTACAGAGAATTGCAGTGAAACATAGTTAAATAATACAAAATATCTCTCAAACATTTCATTTAGAAATGCCCAATTTTACCTGGATTTAGTTTTTTCAGTTCCCGACAAACCTATTCACTGTCCAGCCCTTGAACTTATCTCAATAACAGAAAGTAAACGGGCACGGTATCACGTCCGTCGTCGATACGACACGCGACGTGCCGGAACCGGTGATAAGATAACCGTCCGAATTAAAACTGGGATATACTAGTTTGACATGAAAGGGTAGCGAGTTTGTAGGCACCTAAATACCTAAGTTGTGCATACCTATGTTGGGTAGGTTTTTTAACCTAAATTGTTTTAACTTGTAGTATTAACTAGCGGTCTCTCGCAGTTTTACCCGCGTTTAATTAGGTCTTCTTTTTCGTTCCCATAGGGTAAATCTTGATGTTATTTTATAGCTTAATATGTTATTCTCATGTACTTAGAAGCTATATAAACATAAAATTTCAACAAAATCCTATTAGTGTTTTTTTCAATTACTAGTAACAAGTATCCATTCATCTAGTAGTTAGCTATTTTTTTCTCTATCTTGCCATTATTGTTTGACAGCTGTAACAGTACATTACTCCGCAGAAGTACCTGCCAAAGAATCTCAACTAAATTTGTCGCGCCATAACAATTATCCGTACAAATATTATAAATGCGAAAGTAACTCTGTCTGTCTCTCTGTCTCTATCTCTTCTTCACGCCTAAACCACTGCACCGATTTTAATGAAATATTTTACAGATATAGTCTGGGACCCGAGAAAGGACACAGGATAGTGTTTATCCCGGAAATCCCCCGGGAACCGGAACTAATATTCCACGCGGACGAAGTCGCGGGCAAAAGCAAGTAATGAATAAATGCATAAATGCTAAACGCATTAATCTAGGTTAAAACAAGGCGGAAATCTAATAAAGCTCTTGCAAACGATGGTATCGCCTGTGTGTAACCCATGAGGACCATTAAATAAGTTCATTTCCTTTTTTCTCAACTCAATTACTCGAGCGGAACACATTTTCGTATTAGCTGGTTAACATGTAAATTAGACTGACTTCTTTAATTTCTCGTAGTTAAGGATTTTAAAACTTCATGCCGGGCGTACTTATATTTTTTTGCGCTTTTTAGTAGTCTTTATTTAGAAACACAATAAAGATTTGCCTAACCTGCGTAAATAACATACGTAGGTACTCGGTTTTTTAACCGAATCTATTGTAAATAGAGTGACGGTAAACATGTATTCGATGAAAAAAAAAACAAATTCAGTTTTTTTTATACATTTTTCCTAGAAGCGAACTGGAAAATATTTGTAAAAAAATATCAAAATATACTACCTAGTGAATTAAAAAATACCAAACTGAAACCATTTAGTAAGTAACGCTAAATCAGAATAAAATGTCATAGTACAACAAATTGAAGAATAAACATAACATGAGGTAATCAGGTAATATGTGTGTACCTACAGTACGCACATGTAAAGTACATTTACAAGCGAGTACATTTTCTGCGGTGGCACAGGTTCAAACGTCATACCTAGAGGGCTCCTAGCCTCATACATTATTTAGGCATAGGCAGTCACGTATTTTTCGAGTAGTTCCAGTCCGCTTTTGCTTATGAATAAATGAAGGAAAAAATGTCGGTAGCAATAGCCGGGAGATTCAGCAGCTTGTGAAATTTCCTTTAAACTTGGCTTTAAATAAACATTACGTATGTGGAGTTTTTACTTTAAAACAAAGAGCTTTATTTACTTAAGAAATATTTACGAAATAAGCTTTACAATTTCGTTCATATAAAAATGAAAATTGTTCAAAGTTCCTCTCATTTTCTTTGTTGCCATTCGCGTTTCAAAGTGTCACAGTTTTATATTCCTTACCCCGTTTTATTGTATAACATAGGCACTACAACTCCCTCATAAACCCAGATAAGTAAGGTATACAAAAATAACTACTAAATTAAATTAAAATTCATGCCAACCAGCCAGCAACTTCATGGTTATCAAATTAAACGCGTCTTAGAACAAACATGCATAAATTTGCTACGCAACGAGAATAGAGCACTTCGTTGTTTTACTTCGTCCAAATAAAATCAAAATTATGTAAATAACCTAGCTTATTCGCTCGAGTGTACCTAAATATTTTCCAGTATTAAAGCAGCACAAAATGCAAGGCTACATTGAAACAAATCTTCCTTTTTATTAGACCCATGAACGTGGAGATGTATTTTATTGCAGCTTTGAAATATGCCCGCTCGTTTTGGTCGAAGTTTCCAGAAACTAAATTCTCTTTTTAGTTAGAAGATCAAAAACGGGGTGCGCTGTTACCCTGCTTTATGTTTGGAGAGTATAATTTTATTCAATTAGATAGGTACTTATTCTTAAATGTTGGTCTGATCTCGGTTAGGAATATTCCGTTGAGAATAGCGCAACAAGCGACTGAGGTATTTCTGTGTTGGTTGCATAGCAGTGGTTTTAAAATCTAATCTCTGATACTGACCGATGTTCAGATAGTTTTGGACACATAAGCCTTGGCTAAGCCAGGTTATTAAATTCCTGCTAAGAATATAATATTGAAAATCTAACTGGGTACGAGAAGGATAAAAGAACTAGCGCTCGAATTATCCGTATATGCGAGGTATGTCTGTTCTACAATGCACCCGTAGGTAACTAATGTTGCCTAATTTGACAAGCTTGGGTTCGCAGCAGAAAAACCCGAGACAGGGGTCGTAAATCCGGGCGACAACGTTGCCAGGGGTGTCCCACGAACATTCTTACAAATTTTTGCAGCTGTAAACGTATTTTAACTTGACTCCAGCGTAACATTTACTTTGTTCTCCGCAAAGCGACGATAATGAGAGGATGTGAATTTTAGCTTTTCTACGGTGTTCGTTAGATTGTGTCGAGTTTGTAAAATTAAGAATAAACTGCTACAAATTTCTTTGTTTAAAAGAAGTAATATCAATTGTATCTTGCCGCAAATGTAAATATATTTATAGAAGCTTCAGAAACGACAACCCTATTTTCGATGTAACTGTGTCACATCACACATCAAACGTCAAATCATTTCTCCATTACGTCACGTAAAAAAACCATAATACGTAAGTGACTCTGTCCCACTTGAACCGTCAGCAACGCATATAGAACAGCATTTTGTACTATAAACAAAAAGGTACATCAATCATTCTTATACCCTCGAGGCATCGGTAGCGGTTGTAGTTGCTAGGTAATAACAATCGGAAGCGGGTAGTCTGTTGAATTACAGGGGCGGGCCTCCCTCTATTGCCTTCCAAGCAAACAAAGTTGCAATAAACCCGACCAAGACGACTGTTACGTTCGTACTATCTTAATAGCGCTTTTATCCATCGGGCTGGGTTACACATGTCGCTTTGTGAACGTCTGGAGACTTTGTCTACTTCACTGCATTTTATTTTCAGCTTATCTGTTTCAGATATTGGCGATAAGGCTCCAAGCCCCCAGTATTGGGTGTTTTATTCCCTCACTATTCTTTTCTAACAGAATAATAGACAGTCTTCGGATCAAGAGCTTGCATTTCGACTTAGAATGTAAATTATTGGAACGCTAGCTATTCACATTCTTTTATAAAATACAGCGCCGTGAATAAATTTTTCAGGAAAAATAGATTCCTAGTTATAAAGTGTAAAGGGGTAGCGTGAAACAAGTGTTACTACACTTGTTTCTACTGTGAAAAGTGGTACAAGGTTTCCAAGGTTACTAACAGCACGACTATTAGTTTACCGTTAAATAACAAGGTAGTATGTTATTTAGCCAAAACCTTCTATATATATTTTTTATCTAATACTAAAATGATTACATCAGTTCGAACCAGTAGTTCCTTAATTAACTCGCACCACTAAATAAAGAAACTCTTCATCTTTACAACAAGCGGTTTATAAATCAGCAATAGGTTCACCAAAATTATAAATAGTCGGATCCTGAAAATTCCCCAGTGTAAATATTTGTCTTTGTTTAAAACCTTTATTTTAGAAGATAATGGCTTACTCTAACATAATTTAAATAAAACTATGTACAGAACAAAGTTTGGGACCACACAATTTATAAATTCAGCTAGTATAATCCGAAATGCTTCTTTTCTACGAAAAACATTCATACGTTATAAACACTTAGAAATATGTTGGTACCTGGTTAAAATAATTTATTTTTTCATCAAAATAAACAATACTTCCCTTCACTACTGAAATACGGCAATGCCATTTCTAAAATAATCCACCTTGAATCCAATTTTGTATTCCAACGAAATATTTAATTAAAACCTGACCTCAACATCTTACTCCGAGGGGAGTTACAAATTAATCCAATAGATTCATAAATTAATATCTATTAGGTAACTACCTGCCATTGGGTTTTCCTCATAAGCTCTGTAGGAAAACGAAGGTAGATTACATTAATACCCAATTGATAGAAAAAATCAGCTCGCCCGCATTACATGAAACTGAAATAATTGGGAAAATGTTAGTGTAAATTGGGATATAAATAAACGACAGAATGTGGGTGTAAAATAAACCGTAACCAACCTTCTTTGGTATAGGCGTGATGTTATGTTTTATGGAGTTTCGTCCGCGTGTATTATCTTTATATCCTTTTTTTTTTGGTGAGTGGGAAATCATCCAATGACTGCTCCCGTCCTGGGTGCGGCGGTGTCAGACTTTTACTGACTAAAACTCACTCATGTTCCTTCGATTGCCCTTTATGTTCCAGGGTCACGGTAACTATTATAAACATTCCGCAACCCTTTATATTCTTATGATGATATCATAGAAAGATTTTTTGTAATCGGACCCGAAATCTCTAATAAAGAAACAAATATGCACTTTATTACATCACTACACATATAAAAAGTCATTATACCTACTCTCTTGAGGGGTTAAAGCTAAATCCTTGTTTGATTCTTCGTGACGACGCATAACATATACTGCTAAAGAAACAAGAATGTGTCAATAAAAGCTTGACATGAGGATCAAAGATCACGTTTATGATCGCGTTGTTTTTAACTTAGATAATTTTATTATTTATAACATCTGTGCTGAAAGTTGGTTAAAATTCAAAAAAATCACATTGCTATTATAAAATTTTCAGTTTTCAATTTAGTTGATTCACGGCCCAAGTTCATAGTAAGGTCCACTAGCAGGTCATTAAATAAATTACTTAACTGTTCGATAAATTCCATCAAATCATTCTATGTGAAACTAATAACATTATACCAACACAAACCTTTCGATGTAAGCAAATAAAATACCTATGTTACTCTTTGTATAGCCACCGCACTTCATAATGTAATTACTTCCACTGTGGGTCTTACAATATCGTGTCCAAGACGGAAAAAAGGAAACCAGAGACGGGAAATTTACTCTCCTTAGCCAGTGATTTTTATTTGCTTCAGATCCTTTCCCGAGCAGCGTGTACTTGATAGAAAGAACTACTAAACTTTTTCCCCACAAGCAATTATTTTAAACTTTACATTTCGATACAAATTGTACGGTTCCGCTTTTGTTTTGTTCGGAACTTTTAAACGTATGTTTGATTATGTTGGTTTGTTTTTGTTTTAGTTAGGGCCTGTGGTTCATGGAAACTAGGTTAACATGTTTTAAAGGAGGTTAGTGTTAGGTGAAGCTGTTACGGTGGTATGGAATGAATAAGAACGAAAGAGGGATCTAAATATGTATAGAGCGTGCATGCCTTTAGGCGTCAAGTTTTTGAGTGACTTCTACTACTAACTACAGAAGTCGTGATTCTCAATTTAGAGGTCGATTATGTAGACATAGTCAAATAAAAAATGAATGATAATGTTAGCTCTAGTGTTCTCATTACTATAATTTACATATAATACAGTGCATTAAATATTCAGAAGCGACCGTATTATTATTCAAAATGAGCTGAAGCTAACACAGACACGAGTGTCAAATGCCACGGTAATGACCAGCCATCGAACAACAACTGGCACTTATAGTCGACCGTATAACAACGCTATCTTATAATTTATATAAGACTGTTCGTATCAAATAAATTACTGTTAGCGAACGTCCGACAAGTGTTGGGCGGGACAGTTTTTCTTGCCGTATATTAATGAAGCCGGCTGTACAATCTCAGACGATATCTAAATAATTTATTGCTACACCAGGTGTCGCACCAAAGACGAATTTACATAACGTACAGCGGAGAATAGGGTGTAATTTATCGCTACGTGTATTTTGTTCACAAGAAAACGATGAGATCCCGATAATAAGGTCAAACTTTGTTGCGAGACTGTACTCGCGAATTTGCGACGCAAATTAGATATTGTTTGATGTATTGTGCGTATAAGAAACAATCAGATCAGATGTCGATAAAGTTAAATTTGTTTCTGTAGGAATTCGCTGGGTAAGTAAATTACATTGAAATAGGAATCATATAAAGGTGGAGTAATATTGAGGTGGTGGAATATCTATTTATCAGTACTAATCTCTGAACGGATTGCCACAATGCAAAGTTTTAAAACCTCTTAAACAAAGTTGATAGTATCCGTACTAATATTATAAATTTGAAAGTAACTCTGTATGTCTGTCTCTTCTTCACGCCTAAACCACTGAACAGATTTAAATAAAATTTGGTACAGATATAGTCTGGGACCCGAGAAAGGATATAGGATAGTTTTCATCCCGGAAATTCCCCGGGAACGGGAACTTTTATTCCACGCGAACGAAGTCGCGGGCAAAAGCTAGTGTTTTATATTAATTACGATATTGGTTAACAGTCGCATTTTTTAGATCGATTAATCTTAATTGAGTGTCGCTTACATTGAATGGGAGGAAGAGCAGGGGCAGCTTGTAGGCGGTAAAGCACCGAACTTGTTGGGAATATTTTAATTTGTATGGGTTTCCCTATAAATAGCTCCTCTGCTTCCGCCCTCGGCACGCCCTTGCAATTGAAATTGACTCAGCGTTTTAGAAGTGTGTTTTTCATAGAGCATTATTTATTTTTGTGTATAGTGCAAGGTCATAGACGTCGGACCGACGTAGTTTTTGCATGCCTTGATTTGTCTATGTGGTTCTTATCTGAGTAAATTCTCAGATTTTTTTATCCACCATAATAGTTTTACGTATTATAAATTGTTGTTATGTACAATAATATAATGTAGTCATTTTATAAGAATTTTGTTAAATGAATACCGCACAGACCCAGCTTTACGGCATCTATACAGGGTGCAAATTTGTAATGGGTCTTAAAGGAAAACTACGCGTATATATTATAATTATATATACCTAATTTATAATTAATATATTCGTGAGTTGACTGTGGAAATATTGTTACAGGTGTGTATTAATTATTTTAAAAACATAATTTTGTTATTGAGATTGCTGCGATAATTGAAATACTGATACTGAAGTACTGATACTGCAGTTAAAAAATGGGTTGATGACTTCGAAACGGCAAAATAAGATTTCACGAATTTCAATAAAAAAACCGCATCCAAATAGGTTCACCCGTTTTAAATCTACAATGCTACAGACAGACATACTCGTACCTACGTAGCATTCAAACTTATAACCTTAAAAGTTTCGATGTTTCTAAATTTTATATAAACCCTTCCGAGGTACCTAAAAGGCATTTAATTCGATTCTAATTAATTATAACATTAAATTTAAAAGTTTTAATTACACATGTATATGTACTTAGTTAAAGTTGTCAGGAATTCAACAGTAAATAAATAACCTTATGTAAACACAATCAGGGCAACGTCAAAAGCCACAAATAGAATAGAGAGAGACAGTTTGTAAACTAAATAATTTAGTACTGTTTTGTGTTCAATTCTCGAGGTTCCGTGTAACTTTTAAACTGGGGTCCCTGAGGATTGAAGGTCTGTCTCCATGAAATATGGTCCTGTTGACAGTACCGACGGCTGCTGGGTCACGAGATAATTTAGACACGTGTTGTCTTTGAATGTTATTGCTATTTTCATAGTGACGTATTAATTTACACTAATTGTTATAAGATAGTTTCGCTTGCGACATTTTGGTGACAATATTGATATCATACGGTATCAAATTTTATTTTTATATTATAGAAGCTGTGTCCTCGCGCCTTTAAATGTTTAAGTAGCCAGTACCAATACCTAGTCCGAGAAATTACCCGTTAAATAATGAATCAAACATTTAGTTAATAGTATATGAAACTGATATTACAGCAAATATTCGTATGCACAAATTACGACCTACATTATTTATCTAAAACAAAGCCTAAAAACAATAATAATGACTAAAACATAATGGCACCAAAAAAAATCTCTGCATCGATGTCAACTGGTAAAGTGACCAGGGGGCCTACCACAAGCCACAAGATATTACTTTCAGTGGGAAAGAGACGGCACTAGACAACGTGTCTAACGCTGTCACTTGCACACTCTGGAACAGGAATTAAACAATCTTACTTTAAACGTCACGGTAAGGGGGTAGGAGGCTTACAGCATTGCCTCTGGCCAAAGTAAAAATAAATAAAATTATAAATACAGTTTATTATATGAACAAACGAACAAAACACGAGACAATTTCATATTCCAGCCAAACCTGCTTGCAGCATAATAAATTCACTCAAAATATTATGTAAAACTTGTTAGAAGTTTCAAGTTTTTATTCTGAACCAATTTAAAAGTTACAGTTGCACTGGCATCCTTAGCACTGTTACTTTATTTATTAAAGTCGTTTTGTCCATTACGAAACTCTTACTCGACTAAAGAAAACGCTGCAAGAAATGAAAACTTTCAACTTTACCCAAGTTTATTTGGATTTAGTAGCAACTTTACATTCCCTGTAATAGTTTTCTTGAAACCGTTTTGTTTTTATGACTACATTCAAGTAAGTGTTAATTGTTGGTAATATTCGTAGTGACTGTATTTTTTGTACAGTTTTTATAATTTGTGTAAACTGTCACGACTATTTTTAATTAAATATAAACTTCTGTTGGTGATCATAAGCGGAGTACAAATACACACAAAAATCCAAACTCGGTACGAATATCTTTGGTGCATATCAATATTTGTCCTATGCGGGTAACCAACTTACACGCGCCACAGCAGCCGATCGCTTAGCCACTGCAAAGCCGTCTAAATTAAATTATTCGTAATGAAATCGATTTGTAAACAACAAAGCCATTAGGTGATAGAGTTGCGCAAATTTGATTCACATATCTCAGACGCATCTGCTGCCCTAATGAGGTGAAGTACGAATTAGTTTAAATTAATTGCATTATAATTACGACAATGGTAATTTGATGATGTTGCCTGTGAGCCGTAGCGATTTATGCTCAAAATGTTTGTAAATTATTAAAATCACTACTGATTTTATAGGTATACAAATTGCAAATTGTACAATTATAATCTTTGTCTGAAATAAATATTGAAGATATCAGTCGGTTGTAATAATTACAAACAATAACAAATAAAATTATCTGAAACCATGATTTGTACAAATAAACCTAAGATCCGAAGATTAGAAACAAAATGGCTGCCATTTATTTTTAAACACGTCACAATCGAATTTTGTAGATAACGATTGTACCCGCATACCAAAATAAAAGTGGTTTGTTTTTGTAATTCCTCCTTTTCATCATGCGTATCAACATTTAAAATGTTAATTTAGGAGATACAAAGCCTAATACCGTTGATATAAGGTATAAAAATAAATAGCCTGTATCTCGTGGACCGTAAATCTGTAGACTGGACATGACATAAAAGCGTTCGTAAATCAGTTGTTTGTTATTTGGTTTAATTTGTACGATGATAAGCAAAAATGACAAGAAAAGTTTATAAATAAAAGATAGATAAGCCAAATTATGAGCAACAGGGAGTGGGCGATCTTCCTACAGGAAGCCTGACATGGCAGAAATATATTTAGCCTAAACACTCAACTTGTAACAATGTCTTGCGTCACTTAAACCTACATATTCTTTGTAAAAGACATCAGATATTACAGGAACCTGAAAATTAAATAGAGCATTTAACCTTCTTGAATGATGCTCAGTGCTATTTATATCTTTTTTCTAGGTTAGACTGTATATATAGCAGACCTCGCTAGCCAGCACTTGAGATCGACTGTCTTGTCCGTAAGGACCAGAATAATACAGATTAGAACAATCTAATTATTACTAATTTTATTTCTTTAAAATTAATAGATTTTCTTTATTATGCATGATATGCATGTATGGCGAAATCAGAATGAAAATCGGTTGTGGAGTTTTTAAGTTTATCGTGAACAAAGAGAGGGCTTTATTTTGACATGTGGCAGTAACGGTAAAAACTCTTTTAAACTGCTACTCTTTTAAATCTTTCTAAAAATAACTTGCAGTTGTGGAAAGGTTTGGAATAGTTATAAAACGTCCCCAACAACACCCGGACTGAGCTAGTGCGTTGGAGTATTGCCTGGAGTGCCACTTTTGGCGGCGCAAGTGCCATTTTGTTCGTCTCAAACACGCGACAAATAATGTTTGCACATATTTCTCTCGTTTGTTGTAAGATTTTTATTATAACTGTCTGTATTTTGGACGCTAATTTAAATAATATAGACATCGCTATTTTGCTTTTAGAACGTATTACAGTACTTTACATAGATCTAATAATTTGCATTGGCAATTTTTTTCTACACAATTTTCTTGCAGTATTTTTTCTCAAATTACTTAAGACTACTACCTAGTAGGCTGCATAAATTCCGCGAATCATATTTTTGCTCCTTAGGACGAGTAGCGAAATGGTTGGAAGCCTCTTTTGTGAATGAAACTTGAAAGTCAGACCACAGATTAATAAATAGTTACTACGTAACAGATACTTCACTCCAATACAAAAACGAAAAAACCTACGCTATAATAGCCTACAAAATCATAATAATAATACCAGCTGTTTGCAGCAAGGAGAAATGTACCATAAGTACGCACAAAGAGAGTTGAGATTCTTTTGCCCGCCGCGCGACTAACGTGTGTGCGTGTTGTCCAGCCAATCTGCTAGGGTTATACGTATGATGATAATGGTAATAAAACGAATGTTTTAGAAAAACAATATTTTTTTTAATTGTTGATCAAATATTTTTTCTGTTAATAAAATCACTGATGCATATTTTTCGTTCCTTGAATTCCCGATTATTATATTTTAGTGTCAAAAATATCCAAAAAAGCGTAAATAATTTTAATAAATAATCAAAAGGGAAACAGGAGAATTGGGAAACAGGGGAATTGCACAATAATCACGCAATAATTACATGGTTTCGGCATTTTGATAGTCAGCGCTGTACCCGTGACGCGCGAGCGCTCAGGCGGGCGCGCGACAGCCCGGTGTTCGTTGTATCGTCGACGATACGCGAAGCGGTAGGCATAAAACGCGTGGCCTTGAGCGAGTGACGGACGCCTGGTCAGACGACCAAATGCTTGAGCTGTAACTAATATAAGGTTTAATTCGTAAAGTACTAATGGCGCCTACTTGTCGCCGAAGAGCTCTAAAGCGAGTAGTAATTAGTCATTTCCAAAATAAACCACGCCGTTACTGTTTATGGTCATCTTTTAGTACCTTTTTTATTAACTTTGAACTAGGAAAATGGAGTCACGTTTATTTTAATTTACTAACTTGCTTAATCTTTTACCTGTTATTATTTCTGTAGGTACGTGTCGGCTTAAACGTAATTATTCAGTACGGACATTTGGGTAAATATTTTATTTTATGCAAATGTTTGTTGGGACTAGTTATATAAACAAATGAATTAATACGTAATTAGGATGTCAATGTAACTGGTGTAAATGCTGTACATACATGATTTCGTAGTTATTTATTATAATATGATTAATTGAAAACATACTCAATATTGAACTGTTGTGATGGCCCAGTAGTTAATCCGCCCTTTATGTAAGAGCGTGTGACTTCGAATCCGGGCAAGTGCCATTGTGACTTTCTCAATTCATATGTACTTTCTTAAGTTTTCTTGGACAACATTGACACTCCGTGCCCCGAAAAGCACGTAATGCACGACTACTCTAACCAAGGGGTATCGTGTCGCCCTGTAACTGGATTGTGGAGGACTAACAGCCAGTCGCTTTGTTCACGTAAAGTTCCCGGCCCTTCAGTTACCCGACCGACACCGTTTAAGCAGAAAGCCGACTCCAACATAGATGGGAAAAAGGCTAAGGAGATGATGCTTATGAATAATTGAAAAGTAATCTATACATATAAAAGAAAGTCGTGTTAGTTACACATTTTATAACTCAAGAACGGCAGAACCGCACTGGGATTACGTATCTTGCAATAGCCGAGCGATCGCGATAATTTAGCAATATTTGCTGCTCAAACGTCAATTCAAAATACGTCACGTCAAATAGCAATCTAGCGATAGTGCTGCCTCTGTGGAGCAATCAGTTAACTAAAATATGCATTTTTCGTTTGGTGGTTTCGTATTTAGTATGGTTTTTATGAGCAAAGTTAAGTTTTTTTTGTTAAAGGTGATATTTAATTAGTTCCAGCGATTGCTACTTTATCGTCATCGTAGCCATAAGTGCATTAGAACAATCAGCGAGCGATTAGCAATCGGTTCATACATAATACGATTTTTTTTTGACGATCGCGCGGTGATCGCGCGATCACTGCGCAAATATTGCTCATTGCTGTTTCATAGGTAATAACCCCGCCGATTTGGCTGAAAATTGTATTGTTATGGAGGTAGCTTAGGATCAGGGGACGGACATAGAATACTTTTTATCTTTATTTTATTAGTAACCGTGGGGGACAGCTAGTTAATAATATAAACATGTTAAATATTTTCAAACAAAAACTTTATTTTGTTAGGACGCTTTTAGACTTCCTTGTTTGAACAGTATAGTAATTACTACCATCATGTTTGTTTAATAATATTATATGTTGTAATATATAGAATCAAAAAAAATCTATAGTTATTAATTATTAAATTTGTACGCCCATACGGCAGATCACGGAATGAACACATTTTATATTCAAGACCTTTGTTCACAGGTGACGAGGTAACTAAGGCCGTTTGTCGATGAGATGACGGCGCTGAAGTGGCGATATTTATATAACCTGGTTCATTAAACAAAGGAAACTAAAATGGCGGCGCTTATCATGTTCACTCGCTCGCACACTAGTTCCGTCTATACTCACTCGCGCTCGTACCATTAACATAAAAAAATTGTCTTGATTTGCTTCCACGCTGCCTTGACGCGTTCGGTGCACCTTTTTACGAATATCTTGTTATAGTTTTCTGTTATTTTTTCGCTGTTACCTGTTTGTTATTGTGGTAAAAGTAGGCACTGTTTCCGATGAAAACAAAAAAAAAATTACTAATATTTTCGATTTGTAAAAAAACTTCAACTTTAAATGTTATATGCAGACTGTACTATCTGTCAACGCAAGTACATGCCGCCATTTAAGATTCCTTTCTTTAATGAACCGGCTTATACTTACATAAAATTTACTATAGCCACGTGTCCACCGCACGTCACGTCACCACAAGTACGATTTGACGTGACGTAAGTTTGTTAAGTTTAATAAAACTCGGCTTGTCCTCACCTCACTCTCGTTGACGTTACGGTGACGGCGGCGGACAAAAGGAATTAAGGTTCACAAGTAAACGTTTTAATGTGATTTCTAATAAAACTTTTACTCATGTAGAACAACCAAACCAGGAACAACTGGCAAACAATATTTACTTCGTTGCTTGCGTGCTAATCTAATCTATCAGTCAATTCTCTGTGTTACTTACGATAGGTGTTTTTTCAGGTCAGTTTTTGAGTGGAAATACTATATAACAAACATAATCAAACAAAACAAGCTTGAAGTTTGACAGTTTGCTGCAACTCAGGGTGAGTTGCAGCAAACTGTCATTTTCAATTTCAATTTGGCCACACGTTGACATACGAACGTCAATTAGTTATTAAATTATTTTTCAGCTATTTTATCTTCTCCGATTAAACCATAAATTCACTTTCAAAGTTATATTTGCCAGCTATTTGGTAGGAAAATGGAGATTTTTTTTTACAAAACTTTTCGTTTATAAATCCAGATTAAAATATTTTTTTCAAACTTTTATCACGATAAAAACCCGGCCAAGTGCGAGTCGGACTAAGGGTTCCGTACATACATGTTGGTAAAGAAACCCTGTTAGTATGTTTTTTGAGACCCAACTACAAATTAAAGTTTTCAGGTTTATCCTTTACTGGTGCTATACCCAATGAATTTTCACTCCCTTGAGAATGTCGAAATAAGTATACGTTTTTTTTGTTGTAATAAACGGCCTTATCTTTTTTTCGCAGACTTGAGAATATGGTTTTAATTACAACTCGATACATCCACGCGTTACTAAGATAAAAGGTCTTGTCAGACAGTCAGATAACAAAGTATTTCTCTGAGTGTTTCTTCCTTCAAGGTACGGAACTCTAAAAGAACTGGATGTATTTTAAAACAAATATTTACAAACTTCACGCAAACACAACCATGGTCAAAAGCTAAAATATCTGAATTAAATTCATAAAATAAATCCACGGATTTCCTGTAGCTTTGTGCACTAGTGAGATAATAGGAAAACCATGTTTTCGAATTTAATTTATACACAACTATAATCCAACATCCGTTCGTTAGTATAATATTTTCCTATTTGTTTCAGTGTTAATCTCTTAAACGGATTAGTACCATTTCAATAATTGAAAACAGGTAGGGAGGGTATTATCAGATCGGATTACAATAGTGAAATAAATGTAGGAATAGTTTAATTCCTATTAGATAGAGGTTTCACGGAAATTACACCAAACCGTGAACATGGAGTCCGTTGCTATCATCAGGTTAAAGAAAAAGTCATAATATACTGTCATTACATTAGGGACGTTATAAAAAAAAATTATACTCGGAGATGCTCTAAGATTATTATTTTGTGACCATATTGTTTCAGTGTAAGTATTTTCAATATTTTTTGTATATGTTGGGTATTGAAGAAGAAGCTTTTAGCTACAACACTGTCTGTGGTTTAAACAAGAGCACCTTGGTGCCTGGACGGGGTCATGTCTGCAGAAGGATGTCAAACGGACAGAATGCTCATGCCATCGACCGATCCTGCCGGTTGTGTGTTACGTTGTGATATTTATATAGATAATTGAATGTGGACTAAAGTTCATTGTATTAAATAAACTGTATTTGAACATAACCTTGTAATACCCAATTTACCCAAGACCTAAAGAATTGTCACGTTTCGATATGTAAGTATTTTTTAAGATTTTGTTATTTCTTGACTTTCTTTTTTGTGTTTGCGACCCTTAGTATAACTTCGCTAAAGGTACTCTTAAACGAGCAATATTTTTACTCCAATAACTAGTGCTATATTTTCGATACTAAAAACGTAACTTGCAGTGTGTTGCAGCCAGACATTGCTGGGAAAATATGGCTCATATAGAAGCGCCGTAATGTTTGAAACATGACTTTTTAAAATACCCAATCCCTTTAAATTCTTAGAAATAAGATATCAGTCGTGTCTTATAATTCTTCAAGATGAACACGTTTTTAGAGTTGAATATGCAAAAATATGTTCGTTTATCAGACAACGGGATGAATCTCTTGTAACCATAAATTTTGGATATTTCTTTAAAAGAAAAGGTAATAAAACATATTTATTCTTGTATTTTAATAACACACAATTGTGTTTTTTTTTTGCTTTTTAAAAGTATAGTATAAATTACCAATGTACTTTGAGCAAATATGATGAAGAAGCAAAACAATTAATTTATTTACAATGTCGTCAATCAAAACACATATTATTTTGTCTCACCCCTATTAATACATAAAAAATGGGGCACCAAAATAAAGCAAAGTAATTTCTTTATGTAATAAATGAATCGTGACATAAATTATGAGATGGGTGTGAACTTAATTAATGTAATGCAAGTCTATGAATACGTAAGTTGAGAGGTAGTTAAAATTACGTGAAAATATTATCGAGAAACCAGTAAATAACCTGTTTTATGGCCACTGGTTTTATTGCTTGTTAGGAACAAAAATGGCATAAAGTAAACAGAAATAATCATAATAATAATAACTGGTGTGGTTTAATAGCCAAGAGCCTCCACCAACACCTAAGGAGGCTCTCGTTGGATGCCTGGATCAAGGGCTTGATTCAGAAGGCAGTACTTTTGGACACGGAGACGGGACACTCTCTGGAGCCCTGACTACTGGTAGCTTGGACCCTGATCCCGATGCCGGTGGGCTACTGCTTTTTATATTTTTATTCAATTTTGTAATAATATTTAAAAATGTATTAAATGTGTAAGAATAAAAAATAAATGAAAATAACTGGTGCTATTATTATTTGATTATTTATGTTTGCCTATTATGCCCCACGGCAGTGTAAAGGCCTCCAGTTCTCGTACAGGGCACGATCATTGATCACCACGTTTACTCAAGAAAAAAAAAATAGCGATAACAGAAGTTTGTGTATATGATTTGAATAAGTCACATTGATACTGGCTTATTTATCCAAATCCTAGTTAATTAAATATCCGGGATTAATAAAACAATAACAATTATCATCATGAAACCGTGAAAGTGTACACAGAAAACAAGTTAATTTCTAATTATAATATGCTATATATAGATTATTTACATTTAAATATTTTAATCCTGTTACAAATTAAATAACGATTTGAGTCGACAAACATCTAACCCTATCACGATGAGCAATTTGGAAGAAAATATAATTCAGGATAATCGGATGTTAAAAATATGTTTTATGTGGGCGGTGGAATATAGAATACAAGAAATAAAATAAACGACGAAAAAAGTGTATGTGTGTAAATCTCTATGTAATGGTAAAGTGAATGACTATTTAGGTTATGTATCAAAGCACAACCCATGCTGGTCAGAGAGACATGAAACTTCGCGAAATTCCTGGAAATTTTAACTCAGTCTAAACGGATATAATAGAGGATGAAAGTGTCAACATCCACGAGGAAAGACCACAGACGAAAGTTATTTATGAATATAATAAGTCAAAAACCAAATACTAACATATATTATAATTGTCTCACTGCAGAGGCACGACGCTTGCTCACGATGAATTTGGGAATTTTAATTTACATTAATGAAAGAAAACCCGGATTTTATAATAAATATAGGCCGTGGCTGTCATTGAAAATTATGCATATACACTGGTGGCAATGAACTTGTTTTAATTTTTTTTATTATGATGACGTATTTTGACTCTAGCTGGCAGTGCTACAGAGTTTTACAAAGTTAGGTTAATATCTATATTATTTTTATGAACTTAAGATGTGGATCTCGAGTAATAAAATGATTCCGAATATTAGTTTTCATGAAAACTTTAAACAGTTTTTGTAAAAAGAGTATTCTCATTATTCTCCCTGATTTTTCTAAAAATATTATTAACCTTTATAATATACAAAGGAATAATAACATAGATAAAAGTAAACCCTTTCCAGATATAATTAGTCAGTTTTCTGAGAAACTTATTGCGAATGTATCCGTATGGAATTGTTTTTATTCTTTTAATTACTCGACTGTAAAATATCTGTTTTTTTCTAAGAAAACTTCAGCTATTTCTTTTGTTGACAGAACCTTTGGATTTTTCCGCGTGTCCCATTCCATGGTAGGTGGATATCTATTGTAATACACATGCGATTTGTTGACATAAGAAAACCCATTACCGGAGCGGCACCTCAGATTTACGACTGTTTGCTTCTGGGGGACTCTCCAAACTTATATGTTTTTCCTTTATATGAACGTGAATTCGGGTTTTTAATTAAGGATTGCCGTCGCGTTTTATGTACACACTCGGGACTCGTAATACACTTCATTTACGAGTTTTCGCCGGTCTTTTTTCGTGCGTGTGTATCTTGTCACATTTGAAATCCGTGGAAGGAATTTGTAATCATGATTAATGTGTGTACACAACCAATGTCCAACTATGCGTGGCTCATGTGTCCATGAAAAATATGTCTGGCTTTCTAAAACTAGCCAAATAATGTTCATTGTGTAGGGAACTTTAATTTTATACATTTTCCAATAAACTGTTCACTCTGTCAATTATGTCAGTTAAACAAGAATATCGAATATTATTAAAGAAACAAAGTTAGTACCAAAAATAATTTTAAATGATTTTTTTATTTATAGACTCGCAACAATATGCGTTGGTATTAAGTTGTTCATGTAGGAACTATGAGTATATATTTGGCTTGCTTTTTCAGTCATTTCTTAATGCTGTATTTAATAACTATTAATTAAAATTGCCAACTGATCGTGCCAATAAATGATAGCCAGTTATTTGGTTAAATAATGTTATATCGCTTCGTTATTCTTATTTTATAGGATTGCAAAGGAAGTGGAGCTTCGTAAAATTTTCAGCTTCTAATTGGATTTTGTAACTGGGTTGTTTTAAATTTGACGCTGTTTTTATCATCATTTCTAAATCTTTGGCACTGCCGCGTCGAAAGAGCGTGTCATATAAAAACTAATAAAGGTCGTGCCACGTCTAATAATGTGGCAAATATGTCAGCTTTGATCTCTATCTGTCGGACGTCGGGGAACTACAATAAATGGAACATTGCGTGTTACCATAATATAAAATGTAACACCTCCTGAGACATTTATTTTCGTTAGCAACACTTCTTATTAGCGCAGATAGGACGCAGACACGCTAACTAATAAAATGTTAATAGGGAAATGTGGTTTCTTGATAAATAAACAGAACTTTGTTTATTATCAGTGATAAAATGAATTTATTGTTAATGTTTTGTTGGGCGTGCCTGAATCTTATTAAATTTTTATACCTTGCTTGTTTTTTTTACATTGTAATCATTTTGTAATAATCATTAAAGTGAATAATATTGCAGCACTAGGTCTTGATCATTCTTCTCATATTGGATATAGGTAATTTGACAAAAATAATTTAGCTCTTGATCAGTAAAAAAAAGTCACACAAAATAACAAATTCTACCTCCTTATTATATCAGTGTCAGTATAAATAACCATTTAGTATGAATACTGAATGTCCGTTCCAGAATTCCAGTATATGACTTCTGATATCTTAAAGAACTCTCTGTTTTCTGAATTATCTTTCTACCCCACATTATATCACACTGCAATCTATTTATCAGTCTTCAATATCAGCCATTAAAACAATCTAGTAGGCATCCATTGTTCTCAATTAGACATGCATATCGTGTGTGGCTAAGTGCTTGATTCCTTGAACGTGAACTCGATCCAAA